>PVIU01026600.1:0-21762 GCA_004026605.1 Ondatra zibethicus | reverse complement strand
AATACTCTCATCAGAGCAGAGATGCACTTGCTTAGCCATGTTCATCACTGCTCTCTTCAATAGGCAGAGATGGAAAACAACTTAGATGTCCCTCAAAAGAACAATGGATAAAGAAAATGAGGCACATTTACACAATGGAGTATTACTCAGCCATTAAAAAATGGCATCATGAATTTGCAGACAAAAAATTGGAAATAGAAAAACTCACCCTGAGTGAGGTACACAGATCCAGAAAAATAAGTATAGCATGTATTCACTTATATAGGAATATTAAATTAAATGAATCAAAAACTAAGCTATAATCCACAGACACAGAGAAGTTATACATACAAGAAAGGATTAGGGAGGACACAGAGATCTCCCTGGGAAAGGGAAATAGAATTATAATTTATGGGTTAACTAGGGCTGAGGAAATGATAAACAGAGGATCAGGTGGGGAGGGAGTGTAGATTGGGGTGAGGGATAAAATGCAGAGAGAGGCAGCTGAATTTGGGGGACATTTGAAAGATGATATGGAAACCTAGTGCAGTGGAAGCTTCCTAAAATATATGCAGGTGATCCTAATGAAGCCTAATAAAGAAGAAGACAGAATCCCAACTGGCCATCCCTTGTCACCAAACAAGACTTCCAGTACCTAGACCTTTTCCCATTCAATTGACTTATTGGTCACCAGGTACCGTGGAAATTCCCCAAGCAATCCAGGCTGTCGCCAGGACAATCTGTTGCTCTCCGCAAACTGACAACAAGGTCCCATTGCTGAGGTCTACACCACATAACTCAGTGGACATGGAGAATTCGAGCTGCTGACTACACGGAGCCTTCACCCTTACATTACGGTGTCTTTGGTGCGGGAAGGTGCTCTATAAGCTACTAAAACACAAGCACAAACACAACATGGCCACAAAACATTTGACCTAAATCTGTTCTGTCTGCAAGATATATTAGAGCAATGGGGGAACAGAATTTGTGGGAGAATCCAACCAATATCTGATTTGAATTGAGGCCCACTCCACAATATAGAACCCATAACAACCATTGTTTGTGTGACAACCCATGAGAGACTAGATAGCCCAGAGACCTGTGGTAAAGCCAAACAGTACTAGTCAAAAATGGGGGAGTGGTAGGGGGGGTATGTGGTGGAGGCATGGAGCTTTAATCCCAGCAATCAGGAGGCAGAGGCAGGTGGATCTCTGAGTTAGAGTTCAGCATGATCCACACAGCTAATTCCAGGAAAGTCATAGACAGAACATGTCTCAGAAAAACAAAAAAATAGATAAAAGAATCAATTTCTATAAAGAAAAAAGCGATCTATAAAATTGTCTTTGTCCCTACAGTTTCAGTTACTGTACTGACTTACAAGGAAGGACAGTCTCTTCTTGTAGTTTTGCAGATCCCATCAGCCATGGCGTTTGCTGGGATCACTAGAACACTGCAGAGTTGAGTCTCTGATATCACTGTGCCGAGGATATTTCACCTGCACAAAGACAGGCGTCAATAGCCACACATTAGTGCTGGAATGTAATGCCCTGTCCTGTAAGGCTCAAGGGGTTAGAGAAGGAAGACTGGATCTTCTTAAAACTAAGGAAGGAAGTTCACATGACTTCCAGTTTTTCATGTTTCTTTCAGGTTCCTGGATGCTTCACAGTCAGGATATTTCCTCCACAAAATAGAAAGAAAATCAAACGGTAACTAGGATTAACTTTTGCCAGAGATGATGAAAACATTTCTCAAAAGCATCAATAAAGATCACAAGGCAGTATTTCATATTTCCTGAGGAAAAAGAAAATGCTTGAAAAGCATGAGTGAACTGAGCCCTGCCTGTCACCTGGATCTGCAGACAAAATCTTCTAGTTCAGAGGGCAGATGCAGGAGCAAAACACAAGCAGCCATGGAGCAGCCAAGGAAGAGGACAGGACACTGAAGGGCCAAAGCCAATTGCTGGGGGATAAACAGCGAGCTGATTATATTAATCAACTTTGAAGGATTTTGCCTGAGAAGTGAGTGTGGCTCAGATGAATGTCCAGAGAGCTCATTTTCCAGAAAAATTCTAGGTACCACCCAGGGGGTCAACATGGAGCCAGGACCCACCTGGCCCCAAAACAACATGGTCATATAGTAAAGGATAACACTACAGTCCATTGGGTGAGGTTCCTATTGAAAAGCATGTTAAAAAAAAACCTTAAACTTAATAGAGTCTGTGCAATGATCTGCTAATAGGCTAGTTTCCTGGACACTGGGACCTCGCTGGACCAGCTGGAGTCCACCTGCTGTTTATCACTAGTGTCCTAGTGACTTCTGGCAGGTTCTGGAGTGTTTGGCTGAAGTTCAGTTCTAATTTTTTGGATGCAGAAACAGTCACTGGCAAGTCTGTTACACTCATCAGCAGTAATAAATCAGAACAGGTCTCTTTTTCAAAATTTGGTTGAATTAAGTTGCTTTTTAAAAGAGACTATTAATTTTGAATTTTATAAAATGTATTCTGATCATATTTACTCTGCACTCCTCCCCCTAACTCCTTCCAGATCAATCATCATCTTTCCACCTCCCAGCTTTGCTTGCTCATAAGAAAGAAAGCAAACAACCCATTGACTCCGACTGGACCTGTCCATGTGCTGCTGGGTATGGGGCCACACCCTGACCCACAGTAGATCTGCCATGAGCCGCACCCTTACAGAAAACTGATTCCTTCAGCAGAAACCATCAGCCATCCACAGCTCCTCAGATAGTGATTAGGGCCTTTGAGACCCTCCACCCCCTGTGCTGGCATGTTGACAGGCTTGACCTTATACAGGTCCTATAGAGGTTGCCACAGGTGATGTGAGTTCATGGGTGCAGCAGTCTAGTGTTATCCAGGATATGCTGTTTCTCTCTGGTCCTCTCTGACTTTGGCTCTTCCAATCTCTCTGCTTTTCTTCCATAGTGGTCCCTGATCATGGGGAAGGGAGTGATCCAGATGTCCCCAACGTGGCTGAGCACTCCACTGGCATTTACTCTCAGCATTTTGAAAAATTATAAGTTTCTGTGTTACTCAACCTACACTGCACAAAAACCTGATGAGTCTTGAGAGTGCAGTAATTCATGGGAGTAAATGTAACAATTTTGTGGAAGTTTGAGACTCTGTCCATTTAGGATGATAGTAATACTTGTACACATTGAGAAGGGAGCTCTCCAACCTTGAGCTCATTGCCACATATACAGTACATTTTTATAGCTTAAATAATTTTCAATGATAAATAGAAACAAGATAAATAGTAACAGAAGTTATACACATGGATACACTGATATTTTGGAAAACAACATGGAAGCTCTTTGGGAAACAAAGACATAGCCACCATGAGATCCAGCATTAGCACTGCTGGGTACAGATCCAGAGGACATAACCAGTGTGTCAGAGGTTTGCTCAAATGCTCACAGCACTGCCATTCACAATAGCCAAGGAATAGGAACCACCAGGTGCCTGTCCACTGGGGAATAACAAAGACATGGAACAGTCACACAGCGGGAAACTCCTCTGTCATCTCAACTCTAGTTACAAAATCCAACACAGTTGCTGGCTTTCAGCAACTACGGAATATGGTCTACACAGGAGTAACAGTTAGAGCTTATACCATGCTGTCTAGTAATGTCCCTCTTATTCTTGTTCCCCATAGTGATAACCATGCTAATTAAGATGTCAGCTTTAACACACATGTGCAGAGTTAATTCAGGCTCCTTATGACATGGGAAAGCGCAGTGAAGGAGCTGAATCCCCACTGGGAACACCGGCAGCTAGGCTCACACTATTTCTACTATCAGAGACGGGAAACTGCAGATGTGGGGAGAGATCAGACTGACTGAAAAGTGACACAAATGTTCTTCTCATTGAGAAGCAAGCTTATCGAGGTCATTTAACCTATAACACATGTACATGTGAGTTTCAACATGGAATTAACACATGAGTTACCTTAAGGTGCTAGTGCACGGAGCTGGAAAATTAATCGCCCTTTAAGTTCTGATTTCAGGAATTTAATTAGTTTTTTTTTAGAATTTGTCCTTGCTCTGCTCAAGAGAGGGTGATACTTTGAGTAGAGGGGACAACTTTTCACAATAATGAATGGCATGAGTGTCTCTGTGCCCACATATGTCCACATCTAAACTATGCTCCATCTTGGATGGTCTGCTAAAGCCACAATGAGCCTGTGCAGGAGAGAGCACATGACCAGACGCAGGTCACAACAATGGCTACTCATTTACCTGCTGTGCAAGCTTGTCTTTCAATCAGGAAATCTGATTTTACAGTCTTCAAGTGACACCCACAGGGTCCACATGCTCATGAGTGTTGTTACATGAGAGGCTATTTTAATGCAAACACACACATTGTGTCAGTAAGGATAGAGCCAGGGTAATTGAACCAAATGTTTACAGCTTTTTCATATTATTCACTGAACTGTCCAAAATTCTGAATCACTACACAGAATGTACAGTGGCCCCATGGCCGTGTGCCCAGCAATCTCCAGTAATGGTGTTGGTCATGTTTTACATGCAGCGCCCTTCATGAGAAACACTGGAAACCTGGTGATTGACAGACTACAGCTACTGCCCAGGGGAAACAAGGTGAGACAAAGAATCTCAAATCGGAGAAGGGCTAACAAAACCAGCACCCAACACTGCATAACCAGCAAGTGCATGGGCCCTGTGGCTTGAAACATAACTGGCCAGAATGATCATTGAGATCCACAGTAATTCAGGTGCAATATCCGCTGAGGATGGGACAAGGAAAAGCATGCATTCCCAGGATTCTCTGCACATCAAGCTGGGTTCGGCCTGCAATGCACTCTATTGTGAGTCGTGCATGCTTTATGTTTATTCATTACTTATCTGTATATCTTCATGGTATTTCCTCTAAAACTAAGGACCACTGGTCTTGCGAGCAAACACTCAGCTAATAAGCCACAATCTACCACAAGCTAAAACATTAATTGCACAGAGGTAAGGCAGTAAACAAGGTATAGTAAACTTTGTGGCCAAAGACAAGGAGCAGACAATGGCACCTTGCAGGAGCGTGCCCGCAATAAACCAGGATGCCTTTGGAGAATCTGAGGTGATGAGGCAGAGGGTGAGTTCAGACATTTGAGATGAGGATGCAGCATCGTCACCTGTGCTCCTCCTCAGAAGAGACTGAGGGCTGACACAAGGTGTATGTAGGTGATTCCCATGGAGGGGTCTCTGTGAAACACTTCAAGCTACTACCACAAATCTAAGTGCTTCCAGGGATGCCTGACACAGCTTGGGAGAGAACAAGGAGGGACCAAGCTGGGAAGTCACTGAGGCCATGATGCCCATTGTGATTCCCAGAATAAAGTGAGGTGAGGCTTCTGTGACATCATAGGTAATCCCCTGCCTTAGCAACAGCAGTGTTCTCTGCCTGAGGACAACACAGAGCCCACCAAGGAGGGGAGGGATTCAAAGCAGGCCCTAGTGTCTGGGTAAGTTTGTACTGTTTTCTGGGAGGGACACTACCTGAATTCAGGACATGAGTGACTCACTCAGTGTGAGGCACTTCTTCATTGGAACCTTAAACATGGAGACTAAACAGAGTGAGGGACTGGCAATGTTCCTACCTGAGGACAGTTCATTCGAAGAAGGACAAGAAGGAGCAGAGATGAGAGGTCTCATAGCAGTGGGCCTAGCCCCCAAGACCACAGGGAGAGAAACCTTCCTCTCACTAGACAGAGGGGCCTTGGAAGGAAGCTGCACAGGGGTCTGTGGACCAGGACTCCAGCTTGCAGCCTAGGTAAGGAATGATGAACATTGCTGTTTGCTGCCCACATTAAACCATCACTCAGAGCTTGTCCAGGGAAGGGAGGAAAAGCATCCAGGATACTGATGTCTGCTTCACTAAGGACTTCTGTTCTATCAATGTTTTCATTTGTACTCACAGCTAACACAATACCTGAACAAACATTACTGTCACTATCATAAGAAACATCACGGCAGCACTCTACCCTCTAATTCTCTACTTCAGCACATGTTTTTCACCTTTATGTGTGCTCCTGTCTGCAGGTTTATATCATAGGTACGAAATAACTTATAGAGAACATTGAATGCTTTCCCATATCTTCCCTAAAATATATATTTTAATATTAGTCAGGGTGATTTTATATTCATACTTTGTTAATAAGATGATTCACACATGTACAGCCTTCTACTTTGTTGGGACAGTGCACTCAGCACAGTGTGGGAAAGCACGGTTGTTCCTCATGCTACACTCAGAGAGGAAAAGCTGGACAGAGGTGTGGTCAGGCTTCTGTTACCTCATAGACCAGCTCATTGCCAAGGAAAAAGCTGTGGTGTTGATGGGAGGGAACCCGGTGTATGGAGTGGACTGGATTTCCGAAGGAATTGCAGGTATGCCGCGAGGTTTGAGCTATGTGGAGGGCAACATGCACGCAGGACATCTGGGATGAAGCCTAATTAAATGCCAGTGTGTTATACTGGGAAGTGGAGGATGATAAATGGTATGAGGCACAATGTGGACTTTGAGGTGCCCTTTTTTTGGTTTTTGAGACAGGGGTTCTCTGTGTAGCTTTGGTGCCTGTCCTGGAACTAGCTCTTGTAGACCAAGCTGGCCTCGAACTCACAGAAATCTGCCTGTATCTTACTCCTGAGTTCTGGAATTAAGGGTGTGTGCTACCACTGCCCAGCCAAGGTGCCTTTGAAGAAGACCTGTGCCATAGCAGTAGAAATAATTTATCTATTGTTATGTATGCCGAGGAACTTGCCAAACAAGAATGCAAGGAGTTGACACCTGCAACTCACCAGAGAATGAGGCCAAGGAATGACAACAACCAAACTGTAACACAGACTGTTGCAGGATGAAGCCTGCTGTTGTGCCCTAAGTCCTGGTCACCTGTCAGCTATGGCAGCCCATGGTGTCCAGGGCAGGTGGGAAGTGCTTCACAGACTCCTAATGTAGGGGGTCTGAAGGAACTTTTTTTCTCCCCATCATTTATATCTAGCGATTGTATGTACTATGACTGAAGTTAGAGACAGAATATGAAACAGAACTAAAGCCGTCTTCCTTATCCCAAACCCTTCCCATTATCCACATTTATATTTAAATGATATGCTATACCATGTATAATCTGGATACATGTATATAAATAAATATATGCCTATATGTACTCAAACACAAATGCATATACACACACACATATATGTGAGTGTGTCGCTGTATATGACTGCACGTTTCTTTAGGTGTTACAAGCAGGTATTCAGGTATTATCTGAATTCAGGTATTACCTGAATGATGGTGACAGGGGCTCAATGCAGTTCTTGAGCTATCCTGATCTAAAACACAGGAATCCTAGTAAGGAGCCAAAAGAGCAGTGAATACAAGCCTGTCTGCAGAGTGACTGCCACACAAAATATCCAGGACAGGAAGCTATGCACAGCAGAAAGAAAAGGTCTAAAGGTGGCCTGGTCAAAGACTCAAGGGTAGAACCAACAGAAGGTTTAGGATCAATAGCTTACAGCAACAACTGTGACAATCCTCAGGGGCGCATGCAACACAAGGAAGACAGGAAGTGCTTCCCTAGGCCCTTCTCTTGTGTGTCTCCAGACATGAACTTGCCTGAAAACAAACATTTTTATTCAGGTCCTAGGCCCTTCACTTCTGGGCCATAGACAGTGATGACACACTTTCAATAACTACTTTTTACACTTGTCCTTTTATTTAAGAGGCTTGTCTGCCAGGCGGTGGTGGCACATGCCTTTAAGCCCAGCACTCGGGAGGCAAAGGCAGGAGGATCTCTGTGAGTTCGAGGACAGCCTGGTCTATAAGAGCTAGTTCCAGGACAGGCATCAAAAACTACAGAGAAACACTGTCTCAAAAATCAAAAAAAAAAAAAAAAAAAAAAAACAACAAAAAACTTGTGTTACTCTAATTGTTATCTGTGGGTGAATCTTTACATGCATGTTCAATTTTGACGGTTCTATGTATGTTCATTACCTGTACTAATCTACACCTGCATTTTTTGAAAAAATTGACGTCAGCTGAGGCATCTAGTACCTGTCTCAAGACTTCTGGCTGCAAACATCAACAGGAGGAAGCTCTATTGTTATTCTGTTCTAGAGGGACTGACATTCTCAGAAGTCATCAACTACAATGTAAGGGCCATGTTTGGAAACTTCATGATAACCTGTTACCTATGCAATCCTACATCAATCTGTGTTCAATGGTGGTGAACAGATAGGTTACCGGGCAAATTTAACAGTCAGATTGGTGTCCAAGATCTAGCAGATGGCACACTCCAATTCACATGTCTGTATAAATTTCGTGACGGTTGAGAATCAGAAATGATAGACCAAAAATTATGCATTGCACATTGGGGTTGAATATGACTCATGCCCACTGAACTTGCTCCTGCTTTTTGTGAAGTGCCCTAGAGTAGGAGGAGGACTGGATGTGACCTTGTCCGCAAGATATGGTCAGAAAAGAAGCCTTTAGGTACTTCCCATAAGTACTAGGCCAAAAACCAGGTGTGTGCCACATTCAAGGATTTCCTGTCTCTCCTCACTACATATTTCATCATTCTATTTGTATAATGTATAATTTGTATCATCTGTATGGTGGGGAATAGATGTCTGTGTTTCTACCTGTTTCCCTGAACACAGGTCAAGGAGATAACAGAAAACTGTAGGAGGGAGGACCTGCTTATTTGTCTTAAGTTTTGAAACATTTTAAATGCCATATTCTGAAGGTCTCTGCAAGATTTGAAGAATACTTAACTGAAATATATCTCTATGCATCTAGAAAAATTAACTAACATGACTACAAGCTTGATTATTATATATGATTATCTCTTAACATATATTTCTTAATTATATATTACATTTTCAAAATGAACTACACAATCACAACATATTAATCAACAGCAGAAATATACATATAACAAGAGTGACCTTAAATTTGTATCAATAAACCAAGATCCATTCCAATGCAAATTATTCATCTCTATAGCATATCCCCCTTTAAATGTAAACAAACAATTATAAACAATATTTGGGAATGTGGGCATAGTTCTGTCCATACCTCTTCCTGCTGACTGGGGGAAGTGTTAATCAAGTCTTTCATGGTATATCCTGTGTGCTAGGTTCATCTCAATCAGAGGTTAGGCAAAGTAATTTTTGAGGGTGTTCACAGCAACCTTTCAGGGGGTCATGGTCTATCAAACCATGTTTGCCTGGAAGCATTCCACAGGTTCTCATCTTCTGTGGAAACAGAAGTAAAACCTCATTCCCAAAACACCATACCCTGAGACCCAAATTCTGAGGTCAAGATACCTTTATAATATAGATGCTGGATTAGGTTAACAGCCCATACAATGATATGTCTCTCTGTACTTAGCTCCTTCACAGTCAAAAAAATTTTAAAAAACACAATAAAATACATAATCCAGACTGTGAATTTTTCATTATTAGATGGCTCATTTTTCTTTGGTCTTTTTAATCTATGATTATCTGTACACTGTCTCTTTAAAGACTTCTTAAAACAATTACTTCTTTTCCAACTCTCTATACCTCCTATTTTGTCTCTCCTAAGCCTACGTATATTTATCCAAGGCTATGACCCATTTATAGGTCTTTTATGTCTGAATCTGTCCTAGTGTGTATCTGTAATTATTAGTGTACAGAAGCACTTCTGAAAATGCTGAGCACTTCTTAAAAATTTAAGCTGCATCATGCTAGGTGAAATATGGTAGTACATGCATTCCTGCCCATCCAATAATAGCAGAGCCTCCTGTGCTTCTTAGCTGCTTGTGACTCTGACCTGCCTGCATTGCCCTACTTCCAGGAAAACAGCCAGTCTTTGTTGTCATCAAGCAAGGCACAGCATTCTGCTCACAAACCCAACTCAAATGCTCTGTAGCTGGACCTCCTGCCTGAAAGAGTCAGAGGTCACCCTGGCAACATAGCCCAGAAAGCTGGCATTTTAAAATGGTGCATGTTTTCTTCTTCTGCTGCTGCTGAGTCAGGAAAATCTCTCTTAAAGGAGCTGCGGCACACTGCCAGCAAACAGCAAAAAGCTGTGTTTAACTCTATAATTTTTTTTTCTAGAATTCCTTTTCAAACTTTCTGAGGATTTACGTGGATTTAGCTAGCACACACTGGACGGCCAATCTAGATCACTTTTGACAAGTCTGTTGTTGTGATGTTTCTCTTTCTCTCTTTCAGAAAAGCTAAGCTGATATGAACACTCTGTAAAAGTGTTCATCTTTCATACCACATCACTTTGCTGGGTCAGTTTGCTGAACCGCAAAAATCCTAGACCCAAAGAAGAAGAGAGGTGGCCCTATAAAGACCTTGGCCAAATGAAAAGATAAGAGGGCCTGGGGATACCGCTTGCCCTGAAAAACCTGGACCTGAATAAAGGAGAGATGTGGGCCTCGTCCTAACTATTATCCAAAATAGGTCTGGGCCCAATGAAGAATATTGTGGGCCTGGGCCTAAAATATATGCTGAAAATGCTTAGGCCGAATGAAGATGTGGTGGGCCTGGGCCTAATGCTTTCCCTGAAGAGGCCTGGGCCCAATGAAGGAATGACATGGGCCTGGGCCTACCCTTTCTCCTGAAGAGGCCTGGGCCCAATGAAGAAGAGATGTGGGCCTGGGCCGAAATCTTACCCTGAAGAGGCCTGGGCCCAATGAAGAAATGACATGTGCCTGGGCCGAGTCTTACCCTGAAGAGTCCTGGGCCAATGAAGAAGAGAAGTGGGTTGGGCCTAATGCTTAACCTGCAAAAGCCTGGGCCCAAAGAAGAAAAGATGTGTGCCTGGGCATAATACTTTTCATGAAGAGGCCTGGGCCCAATGAAGAAGAGATGTGGGCCTGGGCCTAACTCTTTCCCTGAAGAGGCCTGGGCCCAATGAAGAAGAGATATAGGCCTAGGCCTTATCCTTACTCTGAAGAGACCAGGGCCAAAAGAAGAAGAGATGCAGGCTTAGGCCTTCTCCTTACCCTGAAAAGTCCTGGGCCCAATGAAGAAGAGATGTGGGCCTGGGCCAAACCCTTTCCCTGAAGAGGCCTGGGCCCACTGAAGAAATGACATGGGCCTGGACCTAACCTTTCTCCTGAAGAGGCCTGGGTCGAAAGAAAAAGAGCTGTGGGCCTGGGCCTAATGCTTTACCTGAAGAGGCCTGGGCCCCATGAAGAAGAAATGTGGGCCTGGGCCTAACACTTTCCATGAAGAGGCCTGGGCCAATGAAGAAGAAATGTGGGCCTGGGCCAAACCCTTTCCCAAAATGGGCCTGGACCCAATGAAGAAATGACATGGGCCTGGACATAACCTTTCTCCTGAAGAAGTCTGGGCCGAAAAGAAGAGAGATGTGGGCCTGGGCCTAATCCTTACTCTGAAGAGGCCTGGGCTCCATGAAGAAGAAATGAGGGCCTGGGCCGAACCCATTCCCTGATGAACCCTGTGCCCTATGAAGAAGTGTTGTGGGTTTGGGCCTAATCTGTACCCTAAAGAGGCCTGGGCCCAATGAAGAAATGACATGTGCCTGGGCCAAAATCTTACCCTGAAGAGGCCTGGGCCAATGAAGAAGAGAAGTGTGTTGGGCCTAATGCTTAACCTGCAAAAGCCTGGGCCCAAAGAAGAAAAGATGTGGGCCTGGGCCTAACCCTTTCCCTGAAGAGGCCTGGGCCCAATGAAGAAGAGATGTGGGTCCAGGCCAAACCCTTTCCCTGAAGAGGCCTGGGTCGAATGGAAAGGAGATGTGGGCCTGGGCCTACCTTACCCTGAAGTGGCCTGGGCCTAATCCTTACTCTGAAGAGTCCTGGAACAAAAGAAAAAGTGATGTCTGCCTGTGCCTAATGCTTTCCCTAAAGAGGCCTGGGCCCAATGAAGAAATGACATGGGCCTGGGCCTACCATTTCTCCTGAAGAGGCCTAGGCCCAATGAAGAAGAGATGTAGGTCTGGGCCTTATCCTTACTCTGAAGAGGCCAGGGCCAAAAGAAGAAGAGATGCAGGCCTGGGCCTTCTCCTTACCCTGAAAAGTCCTGGGCCCAATGAAGAAGAGATGTGGGCCTGGGCCTAACACTTTCCATGAAGAGGCCTGGGCCCCATGAAGAAGAGATGTGGGCCTGGGCCTAACCCTTTCCCTGAAGAGGTCTGGGCCATGAAGAAGAGATGTGGGCCTGGGCCTAACCTTTCTCCTGAAAAGGCCTGGGCCGAAAGAAAAAGAGTTGTGGGCCTGGGCCTAATCCTTACTCTGAAGAGGCCTGGGCCCCATGAAGAAGAGATGTGGGCCTGGGTCAAACCCATTCCCTCATGAACCCTGGACCCTATGAAGAAATGTTGTGGGTTTGGGCCTAATCTGTACCCTCAAGAGGCCTGGGCCTAATGAAGAAGTGATGTTGGCCTGGGCCTAACCTTCATCCTGAAAGGGGCCTGGGCTGAAAGAAGAAGAGATGTGGCCCTTGGCCTGATCCTTCTTCTGAAGAAGCCTGTGCCCAACGATGAAGAGATGTTAAACTGGGTTTAGCCCTCAATCTGAAGAAGCCTGGGCCCCATGAAGAGGAGATTTGGGCCTGGGCGCAAACTTTACAATAA
The DNA here is from genome assembly GCA_004026605.1 of Ondatra zibethicus. Lineage (NCBI taxonomy): Eukaryota > Metazoa > Chordata > Mammalia > Rodentia > Cricetidae > Ondatra > Ondatra zibethicus. Next base: position 9,170 of record PVIU01026600.1, on the reverse strand, counting down.
AAGGCCTGGGCCTGAATAAATTAGATTTGTGAGCTTGGTAATAACATTAATCCTGAAGAGGTCAGGGCCCAATGTAGATATGTGGTCCTGGACCTATCCCTTATTCAAAATGGCCTAAACCCAAAGAAGTGATTTGAGCCTGTGCTTAATACTTACCTTGCAAAGGCATAAGTTAAATCAAGAAGCAATGTCGGCTGGGACTTAATACTTAACCTGGGGAGGACTGGGCACAATGAAAGAGGCCATTCCCAAATAAAGAGGAAATGTGGGCTTGGGTATGTCCCCTTAGCCTGGAAAGGCCAAGGCACAATGAAGAAGATGTCTGGGCCGGGTGTATCCCTACATGTAAAGAGACCAGGGATGAAAGAAGAAATATGCCTGGCAGAGACCTGATCCTACTCAGTCCTGGACCAAAACAATGAGATATAGACTTGGACTAATAATGAAGAGTGGCCAAAGCCATAAGAAAAAATATGTGGGCCTGTGCCTACCTCTGTCCCTGAAGAGGTCCAGGCTAAATCAAGTAGAGATGTTGGCCTGGGCCTTTTGCTAACCCAGAAAAGACATAGGAGCAAAGAAAGAATGGATATGGTCCTGGGCCTATTCCAGACAATGAAGAGTCTTAGGCCCTTGGAAGGAGAGATGTAGGCCTGGGCCATTCCCTAACCATGAGGAGGCTTGGGACCAAAGAAAGGAGAGATGTGAACCTGGGTCATTCCCTAACACTGAAGACGCTTTGGCCCTAAGAAGAAGAATTGATGTGGGCCTGACCCATCTCTATCTATGAAGAGGCTTGAGCCCAAAAGACAAACGGATGTTGGTTTGAGCCTATCATTCACACTGAAGAGGGCTTGGCCTTAAGAAGGAGAAGGTGACCCTTTGCCTGTTCAAAAAGCTGAAGGGGCCCAGACCCATAAACGGATTTCACTAAGCCCAAGTAGCCCTTGGCCTGAATAAAGGAGAAAAGTTGGACTGGGCCTACCGTTGTCTTCGATGAGGCCTGGGCCCCAAAATGAAGTTTTATGGGCCAGGGCCTATTACTAAACATGAAGAATCCCAGCCCTAAAATAATGCAGTTGTGACATTGGGTGAGTTCCTAATTTTGAAGGGGCTTAGGCCCCAAGCAAAATGTGATGTGAGCCTGGGCCCATCCCTAACAGTGAAGACTCCTGGGCCCAAATAGGAGCTGTGGCTCTGTGTCTATACCTTATGCTGCAGTGTCCTGGGCCCAAATAGGAGCTGTGGATCTGTGTCTGTACCTTATGCTGCAGAGTCCTGGGCCCAAATAGGAGCTGTGGCTCTGTGTCTGTACCTTATGCTGCAGAGTCCTGGGCCCAAATAGGAGCTGTGGATCCGTGTCTATACCTTATGCTGCAGAGTCCTGGGCCCAAATAGGAGCTGTGGATCCGTGTCTATACCTTATGCTGCAGAGTCCTGGGCCCAAATAGGAGCTGTGGCTCTGTGTCTATACCTTATGCTGCAGAGTCCTGGGCCCAAAGCAAGGCAAGTTGGGGATGAGGGCCTCTCCATGAACCCGAAGATGCCCAGTCCCAGAGAAGAAGAGATGTGTGCCTGGGGCTGTACCTGATCTTCACCCAGCATGGTCCGAGAGAATGAAGACATGTATGAAAATAAAAAATGAGCCAAGGCTAGGAGAAACCAAACAAAAAGGTGTGTGTCCAAGGTTTATCAGAGTCAGAAGTATCCCAGGCCTATATCACACAGAGCCCTGGGACAAATGGCCCAGACTCATTCTCTCCCAATAAGCCCTGGACATAAAGAAGAGTGCCAAGGCCAAAGCTAAAGTGAATCGACATTGTGTTTAGACCGTGGACCATGAGGCACACTGGGCCTAGGCCTGATTTTCAGCTATGTTACTACCAGCTAAGACAGCAATGCGGACACATCCAGCTGTTCATCCATAATCTGGGCCGTGACTATACTACTCCATTTCTGAGCACTACTGGGAGCTGACATGCTCAACCGTAGTTGTCCAGATCACATACACGCTTCATTCGATGGAGACCACACCCTCAACACATGTAAGCAAGTGTGAACCATCGCTGCAATGTGCCAGGGGCTCACTGAAATGATCTATCAATATAGACATAACATATGAAAACAAGAGTCCTATTGTGCATATAGCTTTCTGAATCAAAACCTTACCTTGAATTAAAGGGACCTTAAACTGATTTCTTTAGGAATGAACAGATCTGAAATGTAACTCACACAACAGCCTGTTTTCTAAGAATTGCTGACTAATGCACATTAGGTCGTATTCTGAGTGACTGTCTCCTGGACACATTATATCTTCCAAGATTCAGATCCTGATGATGACCTGATTACCCACCTAGGGGCAAGGCCATGAACAGACCTCAAAGGAAATCAGTCAGTTGCCTGACTGATCATCTACAAGGGTGTGCGGGCCGCACCCTTGCTCTATGCATTCCAGGACAAAAGCCCACCAAAAAGGAGCGAGGCCTTCAAGGAACCAAACCTCGTCTTAAGGATGAAAGGAAATGGACACCCCAATATCCATGACCCGGTCTGAATCCAGGCATTATGTTCATGTCAATTTTGTTGGACACACCATAGCCTCATATGTGACCAAGGCCATGCCATGTTCACCAAAACAACTGGACTCTTCACCAGTGACTGACATCAGATCATAGGCCATGAACTCTGATCAATAAGGAATTCATCTGAAATCTCCTTTTACTTCCATCTGGTTTGTGGGTTATATTCGTGATTGTTCCAACACAGGCAAAATTCAAATCTGTCAAGGCTACATCATGGTTTTGAAATAATCTGGACCACACATGAATGTCAAATGACAGGGACACAGCTTGGAATGGAGGGTGAGCGGGCCGCACCCAGGAAATCCTCTGTGTCCAGGTCAAGAACAACAGTTTGACCTTTGGTCTGACCTAGGACATGGACACAATCTACACACTAATAACACAATTAGTTGGTTGAAGAATGATATATGGACCAATGCCATATACTGACATCAATGGGACCCTGCCAGCTCCCTGATTACCAGCAAGTCAGGTCAAGGTTAAATTTTAGGGTGTGGGCGGCACCCTCTCTTTACAAGACCAGTACTTTGCTGACAGCAATGGAGCTAGGACCAGAACCCATGGCCTTGAATGTGACAAGGACCCACTCTCCTTAGTGATAAAAACATGGTCATAACTTCATATCAAGAGTGATTACATGGCACATGGCCCTATACTGACTTTAACAGAGTTTTATCTGAGGCTAGACTCTGTTCACCCAACATATTAAATGCAGAAAGAAGGCTTCCTGAGTTGATGACAGACCCCAAATGGATAGCAATGTGGGCTGTGGCTCACTTTCCACCAAGAAACCTCTGTCAAATTTGTATTCTCTCCCTCAAATCCAGGAGATATTCTCACCATGGAGAGGACTATGAAACACGGCCTTCATCATGTAAGGGAGACACCAGAGAAATAATTTGGGCAGTTTTGGCAAGATAGGTGTGTGGGCTGCACCCAGAAGCCATCATGTGCACAGCTGTCTCCAATAGATGCAGCACAAGTGATCATGTTGTGTTGGCCAACACCACAGTCCGAGAAAACTGGAACAACCACAATGACCAGAGTTGGTATTGTGGTATGTGACGTCACCCTCACAAACTTTCAGACTGTGGTACAAATCTTTATTTCCTGATATGTCAGGCTGACTTTGGCCCTCAGCCTGACCTGATTAGAAAGGTCAAGTAATCCCTTGGATTAAGAATGTCATGACCCAGGAGTACAGACATAACTTTAATAAAAATGTGTAATAGAAAACCCTGAACTTCCTCCTCTGGAGGCATGTTTGGTGGCTATTCAAAGACTAGACATGGGTTCCTATGTTTCTTCACAGGAACCCACCTAGAAGAAGCCAGAGTTATAACCTGATGACGAAAGATCCCTTTTAGGTCTAAAGCCTTGTAGTCACCAGTCTTACTGTGAATGTCGTTCCTACATTTTGTATATAGTTTTGAATAAATATAATGTTGATATGCTATTATGGTTGATCTAGAAATGTCTATTTGACCCTTCCCTTTTCCCGAAGATCGGTGAACCTCCATCCATGGTTTGTGTCCTTGCCATTTTCAGGAATTGCGTTAAAAAAGCAAAAATTTAGTGAAAGGGGCCAAGTAGGCAAGATCCCTCACCTAGCTACAAAATCACTGGGATAAAATTTCTAATTTGAAGGGGCTGCTCCCAACCCCGTCTGGTGCCTAATTCTGATTCGAGTTGCTGAGGAAGGTGTGGGAGGCTGGGGAGTAACTGAAGGTTCCGTGTGGATCACAGGACACCAGCATCTGGAAATTGTCCTCCAGTGAGACTCCACATGAGGATGAATGGACTCCCACTGATATCCTCTGCATGGTGCCACAACACAGTCAGGTACAGTCCATGTCAGAGGAACAGTAAAATGTGCTCTGCTCCTTCAATAAGAGGCCCTATAGCCTGACCTGCTGCATCTCTGGACTTGCCCCTCATGGTCATTAGAAGCACGGGTTACAGATTTGTTGGTGATTTCCATATTGTAATAGGCACATGAGGGTGTCTCCTAGAAATGACATGGAATCTACACCCAGGAAACCACAAAATATGGGAGCCAAAATGAGGCAGAAAGATGGACAGTCCCGTTGGACATGCTTTTGTGGGTGGAGGAAACCTCATGGGACTCAACCTGAGACAAAGAGCCATAGGCAACTGAGGATTGCTGACAGAGGGAGAACTAGCTGTCCCTAGAGATGAGTCCTCTACCTGGTTATCCAGTGCCTAGTACTCAGACCTGACATCTACACATGCAAGCATCCCTGAACAGGCACAGCCTATTGGACTCATACATTTATGCATTTCTCTAAAAATATGTATCAGTAAGGAAAAACATCCCATGAATTTTTAGGAGAGAGAAGGAAAAAGATGAGAGTTAGAGCAAGAAGGGTAGTGTAAATGGTGAGGTTTTAATTTCATTTTCTTTTATTAGCTCGGGTTTCTTATTAACTCATATTAACACATAATTCTTGTCTAAGATTCTTGTCTAATAATTCTTGTCTAAGAAAAAACATCCCATGAATTTGAGGGAGAGAGAAGGAAAAAGATAAAAGTTAGAGCAAGAAGGATAGTGCAAACGATGAGTTTTTTCAGTTTACAAACTATAATTGTAAAATTTTAGGAACTATTTAATGGACTGCTTTGGCAGGGTTAGATACTGAATATTGTAGCATTTATGCAGTGAATCAGACTTCCTGTGTAGGTATTGTATTTCAACACTCTTGTCTCCACACCTAGCTCTCTCTTCTCCCAAAGACACAAACATTGACACTGCAGCATCATATTGGACATGCGGGTTCTATGGTGACAGGGAGAGCCATCTTGAGCCTTTAAATCAGCTGACATCAGGGCATAATTCTCTATCCTATCCTATAAGCCCCTCCACCCATACATTTCCACAAGCACATCTCTCATAGAAACCAATGGCTGCTATGCTGCCTGCGTCTGGAAGGAAAGCCACACAGAAGCGAGGACTGCAAGCGCACCTAGCTCCTCACTGGAGCAGCAGAGCCCTGGGCGGCCTTTGTTTCAGATTTGTACAGGTACCTGAGTGAGTCGGACTCTGAAAGCCAGGAGTTATCCTATATGTACCTGTGTGAGTCAGACTCCAGAAAGCCGGGAGTTATCATCTATATAATAATTGAAATATATATATATATTATATATAATAATTGAAATATATATATAGTTCAATTTCACTTTTATATTTAGATATACACACACCTCAAATACATTTACAATGCTTTGTGTTATTTACATAGAAATTAAACCATATTCATTTTTATGTAAACGAGTTGAATAGCTGGCCCATGTCAGGGATTAAACTTTCAAGATATATATAATTCACTCAGGAGAAAGCAAAGACATGAGAAGCTCTGGGTACATAAAGAACTTGTTTATATTGTTACAAGTTAAGTGCCATCTATTACCTGAGTGCCCAAATCTCAGAAGAATTCTTAAAAAGTGGTTTTCAGTATCCAGAACATCAGCCTCTTCATTCAAACACTACTTTGTCAGTATGTAATATCTGGTCTGATATTTGACACCGGGTCAGGAATTGCTTGCTACACAGGCAGTCTGGCCTTGAACTCACATCTCTCCTCCTTTCCTTGTCCTTCAAGTTATGAGATTCACCGACCACCACATTAACACACAAGGCTTGCAGTCTTCACACCTGACATCAATGTGGAGGCTTTTAAATGGTTCTGCAGTGACAAGGAGGATCAAGAACAAGCGGAGTAAACACCAGTACATCTTGAACCAAGCTCCTCTGCTGTCTGCCTAAAGGGACATGGATGAGTGGCGCTTATGTTGTGCACAGAAGTGGCAAACAGCAAGAATATTAACTTAATTTCACGTAAAACCAATGAAAATTAAGGTTGTACAGTTCTGCCTTACATAGGAAGCAACTTTAAAAATCATTTTGTAAAATAATTCTTTTTACCTACATTTTCTGTAACTATACTGATTCTACAAGGAAGAGTGGCCTCTATTTGTAATTTTTCAAATCTCATCACCAGGGAGTACTTATTAGAACACTACGGCGTTGACTTTCTGCTCTTGCTGTGCCTAGGATGTTTCACCTGAACCAATACAGGTGTCAACAGCCACACATTAGTGCTGAAATGCAACACTCTGTCACATAAGGCACACAGGGTAGAGAAGTAATAACGAATCTCCTTAAAACTAAGCAACAGAGTTCCATGACTTTCCATTTGATCTTGTTTTAATTGGGTCCCAGCCTACTTCATAATTTAGGTATAGAAATAGAAAGAAAATTAACAGTAATTAAAATAACGTTTTCCCCAAAGACGATGAAACAATCCTCACAGGCCTCAGTAAGATCCACAAGGCAGGAATTCACATTTCCGTGAAAAAGGAAGTGGTTGAAAAGCATCACTAAATGAACCCATCATCTGACTCTGCAGCCTAAGTCTTTTAGTCCAAAGCACAAAGAGCTGAGCTGCAGACACAATGACTTCCACTGCACCTAGAGAAAAATTCAGTAACAGTGAATTCTCACCCTGTTCCTAAGAGATCTGTCTGTATGTTCCAGTCTGTCACATATGTCCTCCATGTATCCACGATTGGGCAAGGGTTGGTAGTTTGCTCACCAGGGCATTAGTACAGGGAGGTGAACATTTAGGGAGCAGTTCCTGTTCTCATCCTCATGGAGGACTGGTGCCATGGTAACGAGGATCTGTTGGAGTGCATTTGTCACCTTAGTACCATGTAATCATAACAATTTTAGCAGCATTAAACAATGAATTTTAAGTAATACATTTTAGCTAATTGCTGAGGATATTATACATAAATATAGGGTACTTTTAACATAGTCTCCTAAAATTCTCACATCCTCCCTGATCTCAGAATCAGCTGTGAGATCATTTCATGTTCTTATTCCCACGTGTGTAGGGCTATCCACCAAATGTTGCTCAGCTTACCCTTGCATCAGCACCATAAGGAAAGCTGACTCCTCCTCCTCTAGAAGCCACCAACGGTCAACATCTTTCAGTTAGGGGAGGGGCCAGTGAGCTCCCTTCCCTTCCATGCTAGAATACTGACAGGCTTGATCACAGAGGTCCTAAGCACAGCAAGACTCTCATGTTTAGAAGACACAGCTTCATTGCAAATCTACGACCTCTGGATCGAAAATCTTTTCATCCTTCTTCCAGGATGGCGCGTGAGCCTCAGAAGGAGGCGCAATAGGAATAACACGTTTCTGCCTGGGAACTCCACAGACACTCCTCTGAGTTTTGAGTTTTTTGTGAAACAGATTCCTGCATTTGGAAATTCTCTAATGAGGAGAGAGAGCTCCCTAACCTATGAGTATAGAGATGTGAAGTCAGAGGGCAATTTGATGTGACCATTTAATATCGTAATTGTGGTAGGTCCACCATGGAGGCCTGGGAGTTTGCCAGACAGCGGCTTTCTACAGATTAAAGTTATAAGATTATATGTGACTATATGTTTCAACAAAGTATCACACATGAAAAAATTACCAAAATTGAAGAACCAGCAAGAGGAAAGAGAGGTCTGCATGTGGAAAGATAAAGAGCCAGTTGCCAGCATCTGGATTCCAGAGTCTCAGACAATTTGCTGTTGTCCTCTCACATGGTGATTGATAGAAGAGACGTGAGTGACAGACACCGTGTGATTACATGGTACTAAGGTGACAAATGCACTCCAACAGATCCTCGTTACCATGGCACCAGTCCTCCATGAGGATGAGAACAGGAACTGCTCCCTAAATGTTCACCTCCCTGTACTAATGCCCTGGTGAGCAAACTACCAACCCTTGCCCAATCGTGGACACATGGAGGACATATGTGACAGACTGGAACATACAGACAGATCTCTTAAATAGTTGAAAACCTCAAAAGTTTGTCGTCTGACTTCCTGTCTCCTATATTTCCAGGCCCAGCTGTTCCTGAAAGAGACTGCAGGTCATTTACAGCCTTCTCAAAACACCATGGCCGTTAGGGCCAAAAAAGCCTGGGTTTTTTGTTGTTTGTTTGTTTTGATCGTTTGTTTTTTGGCTTTTTTCCCCCCATGATCAGGTGCTAAAGCGATGCTTTCCTTCAGTTTTCCTTCCCTGGATTCTCAAAGGATCTCCTGTGACCCCCATTACTGGGATTTTCTGGCCCATGTGTGTTGGTGGAGCTTTCTGTCCCACCCCGTTCCACAGCCATTCAGTCCCAAAGAAACAGAGGCCCACATTAATTATAAACTACTTGTCCTATTAGCTCGGACTTCTTATTAATTAACTCTTACATTTTACATTAACCCATAATTCTTGTCTAAGATTCTTGTCTAAGAAAAAACATCCCATGAATTTGATGGAGAGAGAAGGAAAAAGATAAGAGTTCGAGCAAGAAGGATAGTGCAAACAGTGAGTTTTTATTTTCAGTTTACAGAGTATAATTGTAAATTTTAGGAACTATTTAATGGGAGACTTTGGCTGGGTTAGATACTGAATATTGTAGTGTTTATGCAGTAGAACAGATTTCCTGTGTAGGTATTGTATTTCAACACCTAGATTCTCTTCTCCCAAGGAGACACAAACACAGACATTGCAGCATCATGTTGGAC
>PVIU01026599.1:0-21739 GCA_004026605.1 Ondatra zibethicus | reverse complement strand
TGTGTGTGTGTGTGTGTGTGTAAGCATGACATGAAATTTGAGGGGGAATATGAAGCAAAGGAAGAGGGGTAAAACAGGCAAGCAAGAAAAAGTAATGGTGGTGGGGAGAAAGTTAGTCACATGCTCTCCCATGAAGAACATATATGGAGTATTTATGGAGTAGAAAGGGACCAAGAAAGGGTTGGTATGAGGAAGAGTTATACAAGGACGTGAACATGAGCAATGTATGGTGTGCACATGTATGTGGATGTGTCCTAAGAAAACCTATTATTTTATACAGAATTTAAAGAGAAGAAACAATTCAAATTCACAGCAGTGTGTATGTGAGCCTTCATCACTGGATTGAGTCAGTTCCTTTGCATGAGCATTCAATAAACTTTATTTTAGCTGATTTAAACAGCAGCAACAAAAAAAGACTTCCTGGATTTTCAAAGAAAAAAAAGCTCTTTTTTCTTCAGTAAATGCTCATCTTTATTGAGAGTGGCGAAGGGCAGCCTCAGACTAGCTAATAGCGTTAAAATGATAGCATTCTAGGGCAGTCATTGGCTGTAATTGCCATGGTTCTCTCCTGCTCTCTGCCATCCCCAGTGATGCTCGACTTCCCACAGAGACTGAGTTGTGCTCCACTACAACACCATCAAAAACTGTACTTGGAAAGCCACATGGAAGGTTTTAGAAAGAAACCATTGTAAAATGTAAGGTACGCTGTGCTGTCGAATGGAGGGATAGACTATTTCTGTTGTATTCACTGAGAAGTGAGAACGCCCATCATCTCAGAGTGTTACCTCTTGCTTGCTTGTGAAGTGTTTGGAAATTGCACAGTGGGTCTGATCTCTTGGCATTCAATGGTCCTCTCCACAGAGCTCGTCACTCTTAGAATTTTTTTTCATCTAGTTCTGTCAGTTCATAGCATAAATCATTCAAAATAAAACATATTCTTCTTTGGCTATTGCAGTGACCAACCAACACAAGTGGAAATATTAAAAGAGAGAAGGATCACAAACACTTAAAAATAAAATCTGTGCCTACTATCTAGAAAAAGGAAAGAGATATAGAATCCCAAACTCTATTCAAGGGTGTCTCAGTCAGCACAGAGTGGCCAGCTGCTCTGCTGGACCAAGGCTGGACAGCCGCAAGGAGCACTGTGCTGTGCTCATTCCCTGGTTCTGTGAACAATCTTGTCATTGCACAGTGCCGGAGGATGGAGGCATCAGCATAATTTACATCAGATTTCTTTCTTTTACAGTTTTACAAGTGACCAGTCACCTTTCCAGTCAGTGTGGTTTTATTTAGAATATTTTCTAAGTTGTGAAGTATTAACGATAAATCAACTAAGCAGCTTCACAGCCTTAGCCACCCATGGTCACGTGACTTTTGCTATTCTTCCTTTTACTGTTCTGTTGGTCATTCCCACTGGTGTCTGTAACTTCTCTATGATTTTCTTTCTTATAAAAAAATTCCCATTCCTAAATATCTGCCTATTTTTATTTTTATGGAGTAAATTTCTTAAGTTTTAAATTATATTGACTTACAGAAAAACTTGTAAATATTTTAATTCTTTTTATTTTCCTAACTGAAAGACATCAATTCTGTTTTTATTTTCTGTTTCCTATTTCTCCCAATTTTATGTTTTTGTTGTTGTTGCTGCTGCTGCTGCTGTTCAAATTCTTGAGTGAGCATTCCCTGAACTGTGAATTTATGACATTTTAGACCTCTTAGATTATAACAATCCATACAGGAAACAATAAAATAGTGGGTTTTCCCTGATTATTATATTCACAGTTTTCATTCTCAGAACATTTCCAAAAATTAAGTCACCCGTCCTTAGACTTAAAGAAGACCTGCACTTATCCTCTAGGGGGCAGAATAGAGCCCTCTGAGTAGACATTCCTGAAGCTCTTCAAAGTTTCTCATTAATTCCGCCTTCTGGCTGCGCCATCTTAGCTTCATTTCCCATTACTCTAACACTGAAATGCCCTTGTAAATGTTTCTTTTACAGAAAAATCTCTGAAAAGTTCTATGCATACAATTCCCATTGCTTCTTTTTCCAATTTTGTCTAATTACTAAATTTTACATTTCCTTATAAATTGATCTTAACATATTTACTTTCCTTCTTTCCTACTCTCCCTCCTTTCTTCCTCACCCAAGTTCTGGTCTACATTATCCTATTAACTCCCAGATTCTCAGCTATTTGCAAAATGATAATAAGTTTTCATGACTTCTCCCTGTCTTATTGTTCCTACATACTATCCATCTACTTGACACTTCTCATGGACTATCCCTATGAATATTAAACTCTTCATGCACTAAATAAACCTGTGGTGTTGCCTCAGGAGTTCTGTCATACTTCTATTCTCCTTAAGAAAATAATTGTCATTATAGTCTACACAGTAACTGAAGCATACCTGGAAATCACCTCAATACTTCCCAATTTAAACACTAGTTCATCTGAGTAAATAATACAAAGTACTCTTTCTGTTATGTATTTCAGAGAGAACAGAAACAAAACTTTTGTTTCATTTGTTTGTTTGTTCGCTTGTTCAAAACCCTAGTAAGATTGGTTTTGTATACATATATACATACACATATATACATGTATATATGTGCATATAAACATGTGTATATATGCACAGATACAACAGTGATCAGAGTACATGTTACCAGAGGAAATAAATAGCTATATTTTAGTACATGGCGGAAGTAATATAAGTTAAAAGAAATGAATTTATCTTAAATAGAAATTTATGGGAGAATCCTCGGTGTTCAACTTCTGGGCTGTTGAATGACTCTCTGTAGCATATACTTCTTGATTTTACTGGTTGAATGAACAATGACTCCCTTACAGTATCATATTGACACTGTTCTTAATGTGGAATGCAGATTCTGTATCTTGAATCTACCAATCATGTCAGAAGTGACTAACATCACTCACAGTCCTTTCTACTTCATCCTCACGGGCATCCCTGGATTTGAGGCTCCATCTCTGGATCTCCATCCCCTCCTTTTGCCTCTATACCATCTCCATTACGGGCAACACCACCATCCTCACTGTGATTTGCACAGAACCATCTCTCTGCCAGCCCATGTACCTCTTCCTCTCCATGCTGGCCCTCACTGACCTGGGTCTCACTCTCACCACACTGCCCACTGTCATGCAACTCCTCTGGTTTAACATTCGGGAAATCAGCTTTGAGGCCTGCTTTGCCCAGTTCTTCTTCCTCCATGGGTTCTCCTTTATGGAATCATCCGTTCTATTGGCCATGTCCTTTGACCGTTATGTGGCCATCTGCCACCCACTCCATTATGCCTCCATCCTCACCAATGAGGTCATTGGTAGAATAGGGTTGACCATCGTTTGCCGCTGTGTTTTAGCTGTGCTTCCCTCTCTTTTCCTGCTCAAGCGCTTGCCTTTCTGCCATTCCCACCTTCTTTCTCACGCCTACTGCCTCCACCAGGATATGATTCACTTGGTCTGTGCTGACATCAGAGTCAACAGCTGATATGGATTTGCTCTGGTCCTTCTCATTATTGTATTAGACCCCCTGCTCATCATATTCTCCTATGCACTCATCCTGAAAAGCATCCTGAACACAGCCACTTGGACTGAGCGACTGCGGGCTCTCAACAACTGTCTGTCCCACATATTGGCTGTTCTGGTTCTCTATGTGCCCATGGTTGGTGTGTCTATGACTCACCGCTTTGCCAAGCATGCCTCTCCACTGATCCACGTTCTCATGGCCAATATCTACTTGTTGGCACCTCCTGTGATGAACCCCATCATTTACAGTGCAAAGACCAAGCAGATCCGCCAGGGAATCACTCGTCTCCTCTTACAGAGAAAAGTGCACTGAAGACTGAAGTTTACATTGAAAGGAGTAATCTTATGCATGTAACATAGAATTAAGCATAAATTTTATACCATAAATTGTATGCAGCAAAGATGCGAAGAACAGATGCTTTATAAGATACTCCCAGTTAATACAAAAGACATCATTATTTTACAGAAATTAAAATGAGTATTTTTTTGAGCTTCAGTTTGCTTTTCTCTAACCACATGCCTTTGAGATGAAGAAGTCCATTTTCAAAATATAAGGCTTTTTCTTTCTTCTGCACTGTTTATATGATTTGTTTTACAAACTCAAAATTGTTATAATGTATAAACATACTCACTAAAGCAAGCCTTTGTATACGTCTTTCATTAGTGAATAATAGAATTTAATTAAACATGAGTTCTTAAGTGATTTCAACCCATAATAATGTAAGAAACTCCAATGACAATGAGACCAATTAAAGAAAGAATAAATGAGAGATGTTGGTGCTACATGAAAGACAAATGAATGCTATATATCAAAAGCTGAAGTGGAATAAGTTTAAGAAACTGAGAGTTTGGAAAAATAGGAATGTGAGAAACAGTTTAATTTCATGCAGAGTTCACTTAAATTTTGTGATTTGGTTCCAGAAGCATCCAGTAAGCAATGGCTCTAGACAGTAAGAGAACAACTCTGATATCAGCTTCTTAAGTCTGTTGTCAAACAGCTGTAATATCATCTTCTTATGTCTGTTATCAAGCTTTTCAGCATTAACATCTACAGGAAAAACAGAAACTAAATATAGTAATAATATGGTTGCAAGTCAATGTAGGTATCATTTATTAACAAATATTTATTAGTAATCAAAAAACTATTCATACCATTAAGATATCAGTTCCTATCTAGATTATTCAAGTAATGCAAAATTTTTAATGTTTGTATTATTTATGTAAATTATATGCAAAATGCATTTTTTAGTTTTTTAAACCACTTTTATATTTTCAGATTATAATTACATTATGCCTCCCTTCCTTTTTCTCCCTCCAAACCCTCCTGTATACCTGACTTGCTGCTCTCTTTAAAATTCCTGGACTCTTTAATAGTATAGCATAGCTATTTCAGAAACACATATTTAAATATGTATGTATGCTTTGTCATATATATTTAGGATAGAATAAACATTAAACAATTTTCAAACACAAAAACATATTTCACAGTCAAGACCTTGTTGGTGATACAAGTGAAAAGTGAGTTAGAGTCAACAAATGTGTTTATGCAAACCTGTTAAAGAATATATTCTCAGATAACTAATGTTAATTATTAAAACATATAGATTCATGAAGTATTTAAGTATATGATAAAGTATTATAACCCAAAAATATCTCTGAAAATGAATTCTCACCAACTACATACATTTATTATAAAATATTAGCTATCAACCTGAAAATACTTAATCTGTACAAATTTTTTATTGTCTTAGAGAATATATAAACAAAATTTTTATAATTGCTGTTCCAAACCAAACAAGTACTTCAAAAAATTACTAAGTATAGGTAACCAGTGAACTAAATGAATAGGGAGGAATGGCCTACAAAATGGAAAATATTGTTATTGTAATTGGGGGCCTGAAGGTGAGAGGGCTGAGGGCCTGGTACTAAACCTGTGAACCAAGTCTACACAGGGAATTGAGTTGCAGAGGTGAGACTGTGGTCATCTCTATTGGATGAAACTTTCTATTAAACCACAGGCAGAAGGAGAAAAAAACAGTTAGACCTGTGTTGATAGAGCTGAGTGAGAGGAGGAGTCAGGGAAGAGAACAGAATGTACCACCCAGCGTGTTGAAGCTGATGAAGGGTGAGGGAATGGAAGGACGGAGGGGGGAAGACAGGATGCTGAAGCAGGGGGCAGCTGAGTCTATTCATACTTTATGCCTCAGTTGAAATCATTCAGTCAATATGCATCCCAGAGTCACTAAATACACATAAATTCTGGTTGTGGAGACCGTTACATGGTATGTTCAAGGAACAATTAGTTCCTTATATAGCAAGGTGATTTCATAGGTGAGTGATAATACAACTTATTGTTTAAGGATGGACAATTTTCAGAATTTTCAGAGTGAAAAGGGGTTCTACCATAATGAAAAAAATGCTCAAACAATGAGTATCTGGGGCAAACAGAAAAGTATACTCATTCTAAGGCTCATTTCCAAAATCACCTTTCTTAACTAAGGGGGACACTTCATCCCTAGGAATCCGATAAAGGTGAAAATTTTGACTTACTTTAATTCAGATATCATTAAATATCAAAAGTGTTATTAACTTGCTATTTGAGAAGAGTTAGGATGGAATAAAGAAAATTTATTATCTCTGCCTTCAACTATTTATGTGATTAGAGAAGAAAAGTATGGGTGTGTGTATTCAGAGATATGTGTACATCAATAAAATGTAAGACAGGATGCATTTGAGTATATCCCTTGTGATTCAAAATCAAATGTGTAGTTATGCTTTGAATTCCTCCTCCTCTTCCTTGTCAAAACACCTACCTGAAAACTTTACCTGTGGGGGCTTACAGTCATAGTTTATGGAGGCAATAATAATCCCTGCCCCTGAGTCTGCGATTCAGATCGTTCCTACTTGCAGGAGAACAAGGAGGCGATTCCCCGTTGAACTGGAAGGGTGTTAACACTGTATATGATGGGATTGAGCACTGGCGGCACAAAAAGATAGATGCTTGACATGAGCGTGTGGACCACTGGTGACGCATGCTTGGCAACATGATGCATCACAGACACACCAATCATAGGCACATAACATATGAGCACTGCACAGATATGTGACACACGTGTTGAGTGCCTTCCTCCGACCCTCACCAGAAGCAATACCCATCACTGTGTAAAGAATGAGCCCATAAGAAACCACAATGAGCAGTGAGTCCAGCCCGAAAGTGGCCAGGACAATGGCCAAGCCCAGGATGCTGTTCAGCCTAGTGTCTGCACAAGGCAGCTGGATCAGGTCTGAGTGGAGGCAATAGGAATGGGAGAGGATATTGACGTGACAATATGGTAGCTGTTTTAAAAGAACTGGAAGTGGGGCCATGAGTGCAACACTCTTCGGTGTAATGCCCAGACCCATGGATGTGATCCGAGGGAGAGTGAGGATGGCTGAATAGCGCAGAGGGTTGTAGATGGCTACAAAGCGGTCGTAACTCATGGCCAACAGGACTCCTGACTCCATGCCAGAGAAAGTGTGAATAAAGAACATTTGGGCCAAGCAGCCATCAGAGTCAATTCTGTAGGCACCAAACCAAAGGATGCCCATAACGGTGGGCAGTGTGGACACAGACACTCCCACCTCAGAGATGGCCAGCATGGAGAGGAACAGGTACATTGGCTCATGGAGAGCTGAGTCTGCCTGAACCGCTGCCATGATTAGGCTGTTACCTACAATGGCAACCACATACATGATGAAAAAGGGAATGGAGAGCCAGCCATCTTAGCCCTCCAGTCATGGAATGCCGGTCAGGAAGACTGATAGCAGGTCAAGACTTCCATTGTTCTCGGCTCCCATGACACCAAGAATAGAAGCAAGTCTTCACCTGCATTTGAAGCAAACTGAAGTTAGCCCACACCAGTTAGTCATGCCTGTTAGCCTCCACCTGAAGGAAATGAGAAAGGTAGTGGGTGAAGCAACATAGCAGACATTCACACCTTTCTTCCTGGTCCCAAGTCCCCATGGCGCAGCTGTTGTATGTCAAAGACAAATTTCAGATTTCTAGATCTTATGAGAGATTGTTTTTTGTTTGTTCTCTTATAAGTTGAAGGCAGACTAGTCTCATATTTAAATGAGTAGAAGGTAGAGAATATTGACATTCATTGCTCTTGTTTCTGATTCTCTAAGGTGGTGAAAGTGACTCTCTGTTTGAGCTAGGTTAGTGTCATCATGGAGTTGATATAAATATGAGATGACAGGAACCCCGAAGTAAATAATCATAACCATGTGTTCTCACTCTGCCCAGGCAGGGAGCAGTGTATTGGATAAATCAAGATTGTGGCTTTAGAGGGCCGGAAACTAAAGTTCTAGATGAAAATGAGAACTTATAAGTTACCAATGAGTGGAAAACAGAGTTCAGCAAACCTATCAATGAAGTGCTACAAAAATGAGATTTGACCCAGAATCCATGGACAGAAAAAAAAAATGCAAAAATGGTTCTGTTGGCCATAAAGGGACTAATCATAGTGTAAAAATAATAAAGTTTAGAATTATGTGCTGTGGCTTAATATAATGTAACATAATGAATGGTAGTCACCATAACAAGACAAATTTTTAAAAGAAATGTGAGCAGTAGATGGAATGGCACCGAAGTGACTGATGCTCCAGTCATGTGTTTGATCATTCACAGCAGACTGGATATGTGAATCACAGCGTCTATGTGAAGCCTTCACTAGTACTCATTGTCCAATGGAGAGGACAGGGAGAACTGGCAGGCCAATCAACCCTGCAGCTGCCCAGGTCCAAAACCAGGATCATGACTTGGTCCGCCCCAACATCCACCATCTGTGACCTGCTGGAGCATGTGAAGGGAGCTGACCCGCAGACCCAAAGCTGCAGGATCCACAACACAGGACAACAGCGGGATGTTCATGAAGGGTCTCCGCGAGGGCCCAGCAACGATGGTGTAGTAGAAACCAGAGGCCTCGCACCAGACCAATGACTCTTTGCAATGAGCACTAGCAAGTAAAGATAAAGATTTGTGGACAAAGGGGGTTGCTGCATGACTCACGGCGTCACACTGAAGCTTCCATGATGAGATTTTTTTCTTTTTTTCTCTTAAATTTTGTTTTTTTTCGGGGAAGAGAGGGTTACAGGGGCAGAGGGCAGATGAAAAAAATGGGGAAATGTGAAAGAGTCATTGAATAAGTAAAAAAAAAAATTTTTAAAAAAAGAAAGAAAATGAAATAGATGGTCTATTACATTCTGTTACATTTTTGTCTTTATTACATGTTACTTTGTATCTGCCTAACCTTCAGCATATGATAGTTTTGCTTATGATTTATCCATAATCTCCTCCATGACATCTTGCCACCAAATTCTCACCCAAGCTTTACTTGATTACCCTCAATAACTGAACGCTTTCTGTTCCCCCAAAACACTGACTGCATCATACTTGGTTGTCTTACAGGAAACTTTCTTCCTCTTGGTTTGAATGTTTGTGAAAACATTAATCTTAATTTGTGAGCATGTATTTTCCTGTATATTTATTAGTTTAATGTCTGTACCTCCTAGAATGAAAAAGGGGGTAGAATTATTTTACCCAGTAATTCCTAGTATTTGCCCAAGTTTAAATATGTAGCACACTTGTATAAAATACTCAATACATAAGCAATTGAATATGTAAGCAATAACTGAAAGCTTTGGAGACGGTAATTTATGATCCCTTCTCCAGCTGCACATCGCTCATATGACATTCTGTTGTCTACTTCTCAAAGTTCTCACTTTTACTTCCACACAGGATTTCTGGGCAAGCTTCCTTCTGGAAACATGAATCAACAGTTTACACAGTGATAGCATTTCATAATACTGGGTAAACATAAATATAAATTTATCTCAAGCCTAACTTTATAATATTTTATAGACTTGATATTTTGTTAACAAATTACAGCTTGGGCAGAATGTAACCGTATTTTTAATAGATCTTGACAATTACTGTTTATAATCTATAATATTTCTGTTCAGCAGCATACTTAAAATTCTTTCTTGAGAACAAATATTCTCTTGCATTTATTTATAATCTATAATATTTCTGTTCACCAGCATACTTAAAATTCTTCTTGAGAACAAATATTCTCTTGCATTTATTTTAAGCCTAAATTCTTGGGCATAGCTTTGTCCATGAAATGAATCTCCCTCAAAGTTACTTCCTTATACTTTTCTGATTCTTATATCATTCTTAGGACAGTCTACTGGTTTGAAAATATGGCTTTCTACAATTGATTTTTTATTCCTTTCTAAAAATACTATAATTATGTTGATTTCCACAAACGGAAATGTTTGTTCCACAAACAAAATCCAAACAAATACACTCAATAACCCACCCACTTATAATTATTTCTAGTAAAATGATTGGTATACACTGTGTCCTGTGCTCCCTGTCAGACTATGGACTCTTTTAAGGTTGTATTTCTGCCTGATCAAATACCCTCCACAGTACTTCCTGTGACTGACTCTGAATGTGCTTTTGGAAAACTAAAATCATGACTAGGTAAATAGAATAGAGATGTAAATGTGTTGCTCAGCCAAAACTGAGAGTCCTGTGTTGCATGCTCCAAACAGTTATCAAACCAACTGTGACTTATGAAAACATGCCACATGGGGAGCTCTGGAGAAAATCAGGATAGTGAGTCTTAACAAGAGGAGTACACTGGAGAGAAGTGTGGCCAGGGCTGAAAGGAGGTGAGTGTGGAGGTCACAGGAGGTGACTTGAAGGTTGTAAGAGGAATGTTTTCCCAGAGTCAAAAGCACACTGTTTGTGTGCAGTAGAGATATGTGAAGACAGAATAAGCCCACGTGGGAGTATGGAGAGGGTCTCGCAGCACCTGCTGAACTGAGATTGCAGGTCCTTGCAGCTCTCTGCATGACCTTAGGCATGAGGTTACAGGCAATCAAGGTTTCTTCCATTTGTGACATAATTTTTAAAGACTGTGCATCAGTGTGAGACATGACATAGACTAGTTTCTAGCCATTATTATTATTATTATTAATTATACCATCTGTATTACTAAGTGCACCTCTGGCAATCCCAACTGAAAGCACCTGGGAAACTAGAGGGCATTTGAACCAGTATTACTCTTTCTACAGAAAACCTTTGTAACGGTGAGGTTTGTTGACTTGTTGATTGTCTTAAACCTCTCTATCATGGACTAAACAAATTGTAGCATCTATTCAGAAACACACAGGAATTAACAGAAATTCAGAAATACAGGACCATGATAACAAAGATTGAAAAGCAAATAGAGTGATGGATAAAAACACACTTCTGTACACACATCAAGAAAACACAGACTCAACATCACCTGAGAGAGCCTTATGAAGAAATTCTTAGGTTTACAGGTGACCAAAGTTCACAGTGGTTTCAGAGTAGCCTCAGGCAGCCACTAGCCGAAAAGGGAGATGGACTTTATGTATCTATGCAAGAGCTCTCTAAAGGCCTAGGACTTTGGGGTTCTATTTTGGCCCAGTGCAATCGTGAGATGTGTTGGGAAATGGAGAGGGTGCGATCTCACTGTGGGAATTAAAATCAAGAACTTTTGAAAGGCATTTCCCTTGGAGAGGTATTGCCATCTCTCCCCAGAGATAAAAGAATTTCAGCTCCTTCCATAAGGTGGAAATAGAGAAAAGAGCTTCTGGGCTCACACCTGCAACTCTAATCACTGCACTACCACCAGGCCAACGTTCAAACTGTGACTGCAATCCAGAGGCATGATCTTTGAATACTGAATTTTAAAGAGCCTCAGTTTCCAGGCAAAACTTAAAGCTTATGAAGGGAGAGAGCATGGGCAACATCCTGATTTAAGCTATAGAGACTATGACCTTGGTTATATTCATTCATTTGCCGCTACTTCTCCCTATCCAATTCCCCACTCAACACTTCCATCTCCCACTGAACCCTCCACCAACTTCCACAACTTCAGGGTCTCTCCTATAATAAACATATGAGGGTGTGAAGGAGATTCAAACTTACATAGATATTGGTTGACTCCTACCCATGTAGGCTGATTTCTTCTCAACTGTAAGAAATTAACCTTCTTTCAACTTGGAACTTGTTTTTCATAGAACAGCTAAGTACCTATGAGACAGGTGTTCAACTGGAAAGAAGTGAAGGGCCTGTTTGATTAGAGTTGAGTGCAGTGTGTATAATATCCTCACCACAAGCTCTGAGGCATCTCTCAATTTTCCATTCCCAGTAGTTTTGTCTTCAGTGTCTGTTATTCTTATTCAGTATTTCGTGTACCTCTTCTTCATTTTGGTTTCTGGTTGAATGAGGTCTTGTAGAGGAAAGAACAGAAGGGAAACAGCTTCTGCTTTCTGTGAAGCTGTGTATGCAAGTGGAAAGGGAAATGGAGCTTGGCTAAGAGATTCTTTCTCCTTCAGAGTTCTGCAGTACTGGAAGAACAAGTGGAGATAATATCTGCTCCCACCGTTGGTTGTTAATTGAGCTGGAATAATGAGTTTGAATACTAGATATGGAATTCAAAAGAACTTAGGTAAAAAAAAAATCTTGTAGCATCAAAGAACTGATTTCAAAAGTCATAGGTGCTGTGGCTCTACCATGTCCTTGGTGATCTTTGATTTTCGTCCTTTTATAAAGTCTGTAGCTATCTCTATCAAGTGGGTGGATAAATAAAAAAACACAAATAATTATTCCTTCAGGTAGTGATAACACTATAATATTAGTGCAGTACATAAGATAACATCACTGCAAATCTTGACTTAAAATGTTTATTATAAATTTCAACTGGTGGAGAGATATTTGCAATCCATGTTTATTGCAGCACTAGTCATAATAGTCAAGATGCAGAACTTTTATCCATCAACAGGTGAATGGATAAAGAAAGTATTTTACATTCATGTGACAGAATTTTAATCAGCTGGAAAGAGAGTGAAATTAGGTCATTTGCAGAAAAATGAGCTGTCCTGAAGTTCATCTTGTGAAGCAAAATAATCCAGATTTAGAAACAAAAACATTATGTTTTTCTCATATACAGAATCTAGATTTAAATGTGAATTGAGATGAAATGTATAGATAATATGAAAGTAAAGAGGCAACAGACAGGGAGGGATGTATTTGTGTTTGCTTGTTTGTGTGTGCATGCAGTTATGTGCATGTGTGCATACATGTGAGTGTATGGGTACATGTTTGTAATATGACAGCAAAAGGGGACTATTCAGAGGTATAAAAACCTGACAGAAGGGAGGAGGGAGACAAGGGGAAGATTGTGAGAGTGAGCACAGGTGTTGAATGGTATGCCCATATGAAAATCTCAAAACTAGTTCACGTGCTCACTACAGAGTAGTGCAGATTCAGGAAGGTTTGTGGGAGTGAGCACAGGTATGCCCATATGAAAATCTCAAAACTAGTTCACGTGTTCACTGCAAAGTAGTGCAGATTCAGAAAGAAAACTTTGTTGTTTCTTCTCATGTGTAGATCATGCATGCGTGCGTGCACACACATACACACATACACAACATTAAGGTAGTGGAAGGATTAGTTAGGAAGTGGAGGGATCTAGCAGAGGAGAGATGGAGAACAGGAGAGGGTAATGGGAGAATATGATCAAAGCACTTGATATACTTTAATGAAAATATACTTTAATGAAAATACATGTCAGTACAACAAATATGGGCTAATAAAATATTTTAAATGGATATTGTGTTAAATTTTAGGCATTTGTGAAGAAATTAAGAGGTTCCTCCCAGGTGAAAGCTTAAGTGGAGAAATACATACATCCAGACAGACATATAGGCATGCATACATACATGAGCAAAAGTGGACTCTCTTACAGTAGAGTGCGTGATTTCTCAGGAGATGTCCTAGTCAGGGTACTTGCACACACTGAATTCTCACTGATACACGCTGATCCCTCGTCTCATCATAAAATCGAACTTGCTTTATCTTTTTGGTTCTACCTACTTATTTGACAGTCCCATTTGAATTTTTCAATTGTAGGTGAAGGTGGACTTAGAAAATGGTGATCAGGACTGTGAGGGAAAGGAGGCACGTCAGGGGACAGTCAGCGTGAGCTGGCTGGAGTGTGCTCAACGAACTCTCATCTGAAGCTAAGCTTATTTAACCTCCATCATCTCATGGTGACTGAATGGCAGCAGGTCTGTGCTTGCTTCTCTGTGGACACCACACCGCTGAGATGAATAAGTTTTCCTCAACTTTATGAACTTTATGAATTATTTATTGAATAATCTCTTTAGATCTTGTTTCCATGCTTCTCAAGAGAAACTTCATTGAATAAAATTAATTATGCCTCTCCCCAAATGTCCAAGGTTATTATTCTATGTTAAAGATATCAGAATAAGTTGGGCACTTTATTAAGACACATACTGCTGTATCTACTCTCCAGAATCTCTTTCACGAACTCAGAGAGAAGTCCTTGGAGTTGTCGTGGCCCACAAATTTCCAGGTGTGGCTCACGATGCTGGTCTGGGAATTGTTTCCAGACACTTAGCATTGTGTGTCCTATCGCTCTTTCTCCTCAGCGAATGTACAGCTCTGGTACCTGGAAGGTCTTCAGAGACTTACTAAGACTTCTGAGCTATAGTCATCAAGTTTTTATTCAATGCAGTTCTCATTAGGTAGAGTGAATGTGGAGATCAAGTTTCCGTCCTCTAACGAGTTGTGAAGTGTGGCTGTACTGCTTATTGGACCACAGCTGGAGAGTTGAAGTTCGAAATTTTCTGGCTAAATATTTTATCTCAGGCAATGTAATTTTTGGCAAGAATTTAACCCTCTCTTCTTGCTGCCATCCTGAAGCAAACACTCTATGTAACCTCTGTCATCTTTCATAAACTACTTCTTAGCTACACAACATAGTCTGTCTCTATTTCTACAAATAAACCAACACCAAACCTCCATAGCATTTTACTGTATTTAAATTTATCTGCTCATTCTTCGTGATTTTAGAATTACCTTTGTTCAAGACAATTTGCCCTGCAAGATTTTGTTATTCCTAGAAAACAACCAACATTTTTTCAGGGTATATACTTTGACCTGTATATCTGTTCATTTAACAATACTTGCCATTATAACAGTCTTAGCAACTATCACACAGTTCTCACAGTCAGTGTTCAATAACTACGCACATCATTGTGAAGTTAGATATTGTTTTATTGACTCCAAATTCACAACTATCAAGAACTTGAGTCCTCTATCTTGTTTTAGCAAAACTCTTAAACTTGGCAGACAAGGCTTAGTCCTTCCTCTAAATGAACTCTCTCAGTGTCTGCAGCATTCCTCAGGTCTGGGATTTATGAAAGACCTTGAGGATTCCTTTTCGTATTTCCTTGGTCTTCACACTATAGATGATGGGGTTGAGCATGGGGGGTACAAAAAGATAGACATTGGACATCATAACATGAACAACAGCTGGAGCACTTTTCCAGAAGCGGTGGATCATGGAGACAGCAATTATGGGAACATAAAAGGCTAGCACTGCACAGATGTGTGATATGCAGGTGTTGAGAGCCTTGAGTCGCTGCTCCTGGGATGCAATGGCCAATACAGCTCTCAAGATCAATGCGTAGGACAGAAGGATGAAAACTGAATCCACACCATATGTAAAAATGACCACAAAGAGTCCATAGATATTGTTAACACGGATGTCTCCACATGCCACTTTCATCAGATCTGGATGGAGACAATATGAGTGGTGCAGCACATTGCCCTTGCAAAAGGGCAATCATTTTACAAGAAAAGGGAAAGGGAAGAGGGTAGTGAAACTTTTGGTAAGGATACCCATGCCCAAAGCCAAGATGCGGCTATTAGTAAGCACAGTAGAATAGCGTAGTGGGTCACAGATAGCCACAAACCGGTCGAAGCTCATGGCAAGAAGTATGCCTGATTCCATGAAAGAAAATGTGTGGATGAAGAACATCTGGACCAGACAGGCATCAAAACCAACTTGGCGGTAGTTGAAGCAGAAGGTAGCAAACACAGTGGGAAGTGTAGATAGGGACACTCCCAGATCATTGAGAGAGAGCATAGAGAGGAAATAGTACATGGGCTGGTGCAAAGGAGGTTCTCGAATGACCAGAGCAAGGATACTGAGGTTACCTGAAATGGAGACGAAGTAGAGGAAGCAGAAAATCAGGGCCATCCAAGCTTGGCCTGTCTGCATCCCAGGAAGGCCTGTCAACTGGAGTGTGGCTGGTTGGAAGGGAGTGCCATTCAAGCCTAGCATGGCAGGCAGGCGGGAGAACGCAGAGGAGGATTAGGCCCCAGAGGGGATGTGAGGGGAATTCTTCACTTTCTTTCTCTCAGATATCCTGTCTCCAACACAAAATGTCAGGCATTTAATATGTGTGCCTACATTCTACCTTCCCCATTAGAGTGTTAGTTCTTTAAGATGTACATATTTCCATTTATTTGTATACTGCCGGGCAGAGCATACTTCCTGGGACAAAATGCAAAAGGCTAGTGATCAAATGAGTGCCCATAACACAGCAACGGGGTAGAGACATGAGCAAAACCCTCTGGCCATTACCATTGTTATAGTATTCTACCACTTCCACATATACTCCAGAAATCGTACACTGGGAATTGGAGAGAAAACTAGAAATTAAGATAGACCAGAAATATGCCTTTAGGAACTCACCATTTAGTAGCATAAATAAACTACATGTAGCCACAAAACCTTACCTCCAATAACCTTTGCCTCAACTTCCCAATGTTATGGTAACCCATTACACAAAAAAATCTTCCTCTGAAATCTTAAATTTCATTTTATTACATTTCAACATTAGATTTCTACTTTCTATCTCTCTTGCCATTTGATGTTTGTGCTTGCTTAGGAAGCGCTATAATTGCTCCATTTTCTTCTGGTCAATTTGTCTATTAACTTTTTCTTTTTTATGTCCTTCCTGATATCCTCTCTACTGAAACAGTTACCCTGATCTTTGCCTTTCTTCTCTTTGAAATTTACATAGAAAACTACAAATGTTTTAAAAAGTTCTATAATCAAACCAACTGTTTGGGTCCATTAAACCAAAGAAATAAAACATTTTATTGGAATTTTAAATATATGTGTATTGATATAATATTTTATATTTCATATATTATTATTGATTCTTAAATTTTTAAAGATATTTGCACATTTATTTCTTCTTACCTCAGGTTTGGGAGTAGGAATCTCCCTTTTCTGAAGGTAGGGGCTCTACTTCAATTGCCTTCCTGCTGCTTCTCCCAGACTTCTGTTCTAGCTGCACAGGACTTGCAATCTTGTTCTTTTTCTGGCTCTTTCTCTTCAGGCAATGGCTGTGTACAGAAGCACCCAGCATACAGACATGATACCCTTTCTCTCAAGCTCCCAGTCATGGTTGGTACCCACACATAGTTAAATGTCTTTCTTTTTTTTCTTAATGTCTTCTGACACAGGGAAGGTTATCTGATTGAGTGTCTGCTCCTTGAAATGTTTCCGAGTCTCTCTCAATGCCAGGGAATTGGTCTTGTTAAACTTAACCTGGTAATACTGCTTGTTTCATTGAAACACCCTTTCCCTATCCAAGAATATTTCTTTATGATGACCTCTTTGTTTCTAAATGTAACAAAAACGTGTTCCTGGTACACTGAACCCCCCTTCAGAATGAATACTGTTGGTAGCTCACCTTGTTAAAGCCGCTTTCCCCTTATAGAAACTGCTCATTTTTCCTATTGAAAATGGATTCTTCTCTCATACAATGCATCCCAATCACAGTGTCCTCATTTCACTCCCCCCAGCTTTCCCCCAGCTCCCCTCTCCTCCAGGTCTACTCTCCCTCAGTTTCCCTAACAACTGCTTCTTAATTTTCTACCTACATTAGTTTCTTTGGGTATCCTTCCTTTCTGAGAACCTCTTTCTCGGTCTTCGTCTTTAAGCAGCCATGAGAATGTCAACAAATGAAATAATGGAATCATGGACACAGAGAAACCATATCATAAAAGACTACCTTTATAGTCTTTATCCAAAGATGCTTCCATGATGCCTGAAAGTCCAAAATTAAAGCTCTATTTTGGTCCATAAGTAAAATGACTCTTTTCATTGTTTGCAATTTCTAGAGTTTTCATTCTGTTCTTAGTACCCTTGGAATCACACTGAAATGTGGTGGTGACCAGAGTGTGGAGAAAGTAAACTTATTAGTCACAATCCTAGAAGTGTGTGGAACATGAGAGGACAGCCACGTCCTGGCTTCTGAGAAATGAAGGCATCCCTTTCGCTGGTGCAACTACTTGTCATCTAGTCTCTCCAAACTTCTCTTGCAATTTCAAACAAGGGTGAAAACTGATGTCGCTAATAAGGTTTTTGTAGATTCACTCTATGTAAATGTGATCATTTTTGTTACTTTTATTTTACACTGTCTCTGGGTCAAGAAGAAATGGAAAATTTTGCAATTGCAAGGAATACTAAGAACTCTTTCAAAATATAGACTAAATTTAGCTCCCTTTCCTTTGCTCTGGTGAGCCAACTGAAGGAATCAAGGAAGGTGCCAGACCTCCCTGTCCAGAAAGAAGCTCTGAAAACTTCACACAGAAAGTAATTTCCACTCTAAGTGGTGTGGTCTTTTCTTTGATTATCTGTTTGCATGTCAGTCAATGTCCCTCAAATGCAACCCCTCTAGGAACGAAAGTCAGAAGATGGAGCACACGCATGTCCAGAGCCCTCCAGCACTTCAGAAATTCATGCTTATACTTCCATGCATGTCCAAGCGTTTATAGTCACTGTCTCACATCCATAAATGTGACATGAGTACACCCAGCCTACTACATTCTCCTTTGCCATGTCTGACACTGCTGTACCATAAAACTTAGGAAAACTCATGACTGCTTATTGGTGCTACATATACATTACAAATCTCTGTTCACATCTATACTCTCCTTTACTTATAAATACATTCTCCCACACATACTCACAGAAGGAATAGCAAATCATCATCATTTGTAGACACACAGTACCACCCTCATGATTATATTCTCATTATATAGTTACAAACAATCAATGAAGATTAGAAAGCATGCTGTTGAATGGGAAGTTTGTTTCTGTGGTTTGTTTTACTTGTTTGTTTTTGTTTTCTGTAGCTTCATACACAAGATTTGGGTACAGGAAATCATAATTCAAAATACAGGTTTTTAAAATAATTGTGTAAAGACACTCAAGACAAAATATAAATTGGATGTATCATCTTCTTAGCCTAAGAACATATGGTCTGATAGTAGAGCTTTGATTTAGATAGTAGGAACCTGGCAATTTCCTGTGATCCCTGACTTTAAAAGGAGATATATTTGGTCCATTGTAGAGTGAGGCTACATAGTTTAGGAAAAGGACTGCATTAGAACGGTCTGGATGAGAATCACTGTGATTGGTGAGGGAGGAGCACTCACTGCAAGGAAGCTGTGCTTTCTTTGTAGCGGATGTTCTGTGCTGTGCTGTGCTGTGGGTCCAGCCGTCAGAGCGGCCTTGGTTCATCTCTTTAGGACATAAATTTATAAACCCCTCCAAATCCCAAAACTCTTTATCAATTAGAAGAGTAGGAAAGTGGTATAATTAGCAGGTGACTTCAATGAATAAGGGAGCTGTTCTAAATGAGAATTGCTCCCAAAGGGATCTCACTCTTGGACTTGGTATTTTTTATTTCATTATCTACACCCACTAGCATGTCAATTTTCCTTGCTGGGTGTAACAGGAGGGCCCACTTGCTCGTCCCTGATGCCTGGCTAGCTTAGCCCTGAAATAACCACACAGAAATTGCATTAATTAAATCACTGCTTGACCATTTGCTCTAGCTTCTTATTGGCTAACTCATATTAATTTAACCCCTTTCTATTAATCTGTGCATTGCCACATGGTAGTGGCTTACCAGGTGAAATTCCCAGTGTCTGTCTCTGGCAGCTCCATGGCAATCCTCTGACTCTGCTTTCTTCCTCCCAGAATTCAGTTCTGTCTTCTCTGCCTACCTTAGTTCTGCCCTATCAAGCCAAGGAGGTTTCTTTATTAACCAATGAAAACAACACAAAGACAGAAGGACCTCTTACACCATTTTCCCTTTTCTGTTTAAACAAAAAGAAAGGCTTTAACTTTAAATTAGCAAAACTACATATAACAAAACAGACATCAAGTAAGAATTATACTTACAATATTTCTATTTACTTTATCTTTTATCATAACTAAGGAAAACTATAACCATAACTATAAGTTCTTCAACTCCATCAAAGACTCCAGAAGGATGTAATATTACCTAAGTAATATTAGAGGAATATATATATATAATATAAACAGAAAGTACATTGTTAGCAACTTCCAAATCTCTAGAATTGACAGAGACATCGCGCTACCTTGACAGTCACCCAAAGTTCTTCTGTATTGTTGGGGCATCCATCTTCAGACTACAGGCCCATAGTATCCAGCAGGCTTTTCCATGAAGCAGGAAATTTCAAAGACAGGTCAGTCATTTTCTTCTGTGTCCTGCAGAATGTCTTGCAGACTCATGAAGCAGGAACCCTGAAGGACCATCTCACCTTTAGGCAAGTTCAGCAGTCATCTCTTTGTGGGTCCTGCATGTCCAGTGAAGCAGTTCAGGCAAGAGCAGTTTCTTGCCCAAATGGCTAAGGAGCCTCTTTGAAGCCCATCAACCTCTTGAAGTAGATTGGTGCTGCCAGGAGAAGATATGTATCACCATCATGAAAAGTCCTAAGTTATTAACACATTTTAAATGCCATATTCTGAAGGTCTCTGAAAGATTTGAAGAATATCTATCTAACTGAAATATGTCTCTATATATCTAGAAAATCTAACTAACATGACTACAAGCTTGGCTATTAAAGATCACTCTCTATTAACCTATATTTCTTAATTATACATTACATTTTTAAATGAGCTACACAATCACAATACCTTAATCAAGATCAGAAATATACACATATAACAAAATTGACCTTAAATTTTTCAATAAACCATGATTCATAACAATGCTAATCTCTATAGCATATCCCCCTTTGAATGGAAAAGAACATTTATAAACAATATTTGGGAATATGGGTATAGTTTTGTCCATACCACTTCCTGCTGTTTGGGGATGCTTTTAACATCCCCCTTTCAGGGGGTCTTGTTCCATGAAACCATATTGGCCTAGAAGCAATCCACAGGTTCTCATCTTCTGTGGAGACAAAGAAGAACCTCTTTTCCAAAGCAACATATCCTTAGACACAATTTCTGAAGTCAAGATATCTTTACAGCATACATGCTGGTTTAGCTTACCAGCCCATACAATGAAATGTCTCTCTGTACTTAGCTCCTTCACAGTAAAAAATCTTCAAAGAAAACACAAGAATATACATAATCTAGACTCTCTGTGAATTTTCCATTTTTCACGGCTTACTTACATTTATCCAACACTATGACCCATTTAGAGTTCCTTTATGGCTGAATCTATCCTACTGTGTATCTTTAATTCTTTACTGTCCAGGAGCACTTCTTAAAATGCTATGCACCTCTTAAAAACTTAAGCTGCATCATTGCTTGGGTAATACATCAGTGCCTGCTTGCCCCATCCAGTCCAGCATGGCAGAGCCACTCACATCTCTGAGCCTTGTGCACCACCCCACTTATAGGCACATAGCCGTCCATGCCACCATTAAGCAAGCTACAGCACTCTGCTCACAAACCCCACTCAAATGCTCTGTTGCTGGACTTCCTGCCTGAAAGAGCCAGAGGTCGCGCTGGCAGCACAACCCAGAAAGCCAGCATTTCAAAACTGCACAGCTTTTTTTCTGTTAGGCTGAATCAGGAAAGCCTCTTTTTTTAAAGGAGCTGCACCACACCACCAGCAAACATCAAGAAGCTATGTTAAACTGTGTGTGTGTGTGTGTGTGTGTGTGTGTGTGTGTGTGTGTGTGTGTGTGTGTGTCTAGAATTTCTTTTCCAAGCCCTCTTGGGTTTTTTTAAATGATTTTTAAATTGTTTTGTTATTGAGCTCTACATTTTTCTCTGCTCCCCTCCCAGCCTCTCCCCTCACCTTCAACCCTCCTCCAAGGTCCCCATGCTCCCAATATACTCAGGAGATCTTGTCTTTTTCTACTTCCCATGTGGATTAGATCCATGTAAGTCTCTTTTAGTGTCCTTATTGTTGTCTAAATTCTCTGGGATTGTGGTTTGTGGGCTGGTTTTCTTTGTTTT
>PVIU01026598.1:0-21750 GCA_004026605.1 Ondatra zibethicus | reverse complement strand
AGGATAGCCAAAACAATCCTATACAATAAAGGAATTGCCGGAGGCATTACCATCCCTGACTTCAAACTCTATTACAGAGCTACAGTAATGAAAACAGCTTGGTATTGGCATAAAAACAGAGATGTTGACCAATGGAATCGAATAGAAGATCCGGATATTAATCCACAAACATATGAACACCTCATATTTGACAAAGAGGTTAAATTATACAATGGAAGAATGAAAGCATCTTCAACAAATGGTGCTGGCATAACTGGATGTCAACGTGTAGGAGAATGAAATTAGACCCTTATCTGTCACCCTGCACAAAACTCAAGTCCAAATGGATTAAAGACCTCAACATAAATCTAACCACACTGAACCTGATAGAAGAAAAAGTGGGAAGTAGCCTGCAGGCAAGCTTTATTTGTACAAATAAGACATCACCACGCTATAATGTGTTTTGATCATACCAACCCTCCCATTTTCCCTTCAATTCCTCTAAGAATCTTAGCATCACAGCCCTCCCAAAGTCACATTATCTTTTTTTAGTCCCCTGAGTAAAATCAGTACTAACCTTTGGGTGTGTATATCACAATCCACTGGAGCATAGGCATCCGAACAGGGGCCACTTTTCTGAAGAAAACTGACTCTCTTTACCTCAACAACCTTCAGTCTCCAATAACTCCTCAGCTAGGACGAAGCAGGACGTCATAAACTCCTCTTGATCTATGCTAGAATTTTGCCTGGCTTGATTTGGGTAAGTCTTGTGCAGGGAGTCACAGCCACTATGAATTCATAAGTACAATGGCCCTAACATGTCCAGAAGATACTGTTTCTCACCTGTCATCTATGTAACCTCTCATTCTCAAAGTGGATTGCCTAAACCATAGTATTTGAATCTATAAATTCAAACAAAATGTCTATGTATGGTGATTAATACTTGTGGTGATATTTTGTTTGTGATCTAACAAGTAAAGCTTACCTGAAGATCAGGATGCAGACCTAGCCAGGCAGTGGTGGCACACGCCTTTAATCCCAGCACTCAGGAGGCAGAGGCAGACAGATCTTTGTGAGTTCAAGATCTAGTCTGAAAGAGAAACAGAGCCAGGAAGTGGTGTCTCACACTTTTAATCCCAGTACTTGGGAGTCACAAGCCTTTAATCCCAGCATTAGGGAGGTGGAGACAGGAGGGATAAGGCTGGGCTGAGAGAGGAATACAATGCTGTAGAAGATGGGAGCTCAGGGCATTCATTCTGAGGACTTGGAGAGACAGGATGCGCCACTCAGTCTGAGGATTTTGTAGAGGGAAGAACTAGTAGCTGACTACTCTGCTTCTCTGATCTTTCAGCTTTCACCCCCCTAATATCTGACTCTGAGTTTTTGGGTTTTTATTATTAAGACCAATTATAAATTGTGCCACAAATACTGGAAAACAAAAGACAAAAGGAACAGTGCAAATTTCTGAAACCACTTTCAAGAAAGAATTTGATTTTTCCCAGCCCCCTCTTCTGTAATGTTCCCTGAGTCATGTAGGGAGGGGACATGACATAGATGAGACACAAATATGTTCATCATCATGAAATCAGAAGTCCATTCAAATCTTTAAAATCATTTACTTAAATCAAGAGGCTATATGAATAATTTTTAATATTTCCATTATGGTAGTTGATTCTTCTGCTCATCACAGAAACTGTTGATCAAGATTAGTTAACTTTGGCTGCATGGAGGTGGCCAATTAAATAAGTTAAAAGGTGACACTGATGGGGAGAAGAAAGCTAACATTCATCTGTCCATTTATCTATTCATTCATGGAGGGTTGCTAAAATGAGACTCTGCTATCTTAGTTTTAATATCTTTAGGATTTTTAAAAGGGTTGGAGTCTCTTTCCCTCACATACACACAGATTCACACAAAGGAGGGAGGGAGCAGGGAAGGGAGGGAGAGAGGGGGGAGGAAGAGGAAGGGGAGGGAGAACGAATTCCTGGAGTGTTAAGGTTGCCACTTCTCTATCTTGATTGACCCTTTTAGGTGGCTGTTATCCTCATACCTTATGTCAAATGGATGACTTAGAAAGAACTACTTTGATGGATTGATATACTTCTTGGAGTTTAGGAGACACTGAGCATAGGAATGTGGTAGTTGCCTGAGAAACTACAAATCTACGTCTATGGTTTTAAGAAGAGGAAAGGATGGGAGAATGAGTGGTAGCAAAAATCAGGGCAGAATAGAGAGAAAGGGTGATTTTTTGTTTTGCGTATTGATGATTTGCCTTTGTAGAGTGGGCCAATGTGGATCTTCAGGGTAAAGTCAGCTCGAAGAATTTTATTTTTTCATACAGGATCTCATGTATTCTAAGGTGACTTCCAAATCACTATGTAGCCAAGGATGACCTTGGACTTTTGACATTCCTGCCTTAGCATACAGAGTTCTGGGGTCACAGTTGAGTACCACTATGTCCATTTTATTCTGTGCTTGTTATTGAAACCTGGACTTTGTGTGTGCTATAGGCAGATGCTCTACCCAGCAAGATATATGGCCATCCCCAGCTTAGAGGAAGCTTACAAAAAGTCCAAGTGACAACCTAAAGTGAAGGCAAAGTGGCCCAGCAGGAGGTGAAACTCCAAGCCCCAGGGCTGAAGCCTGAATTCACAAAGAGCCTACCAGAAGGATCGAGATAACTAGCCCTGTGGAATGGAATCAACTCTCCAGAAGTAAACCTGTACCTCTCTGGTCGATTTTGACAAGGGTACTTACTGTCTTAATTACGTTCCTATTGCTGTGCTAGGACACCATGACCAAAGTAACTTATAGAAGACAGAATTTATTAGGCTTACAGTTTCAGAGGGTAAGTTCATGACCATTATTGTAGGGAGCATGATGACAGGCAGGCAGGCATGGTGCTGGAGCATCTGGCACTTAAAGGATGACAGATAGCATCTGCAGATGACATGTTTAATAAAGGATGTATACATAGGGGGTTGAAGAGATGACCCAGTGCATAAGAGTATTTGCTGCTCTTGCAGTCAACTCAGGTTTGGTTCATAGCACCCACGTGGTAGTTCATAGCCACCTGCAACCTCAGTTCCAGGGGATCTCATACTTATTTCTGGTTTCCAAGGGTGCTGCATAAATGTGGTGCACTTACACACAAACAAGCAAAACACTCATACACGTAATACAAAAATAAAGTAAGTCTTTGTTGAAAAAGGAGCTGTTCATAGGATGTAGAAAGATCACTCACAGTACAATAATAAAATAACAACTCCTATTAAACACAAGCAAATGCATTAAGTGGGCATTTCTCCAGGAAAGATGCTTACCTTTGTTACTTCAAACCATAATAAAATATCACATCATATTTAAATGAAGAAAATAGTACTGATAAGCATTAAATGAAGAAAGTAGTACTGATAAGCATGTGGGAAAACTGGCCCCCATGTATATGGCTGGTGGGCATTTAAAGTGGTACAACATCTGATGAAAACATCCGCCCTTCTTCCAAAAATTAGCATAGTGTTAACACTAGGAGCTCATAGTTTCTCACCTATGAGATCTGAAATCATGTTCTGCAAAAGCTTGTACATTAGGAAGCAGATATTACTTATAATAAAAAATAGGGCAAATAAAATGTCTTCAGCTGTTTCATTGTTAAACAAAATGTTGTTTAGCCATACAATGGAATATTGCTGAGCCATTAAAAGCCATTATGTCTTCATACCCATGTATGCCACAGCACAGGCAAAATCGTAAAACATTATACTAACAGAAGGAAGTGCAAATGACCACATTATGATTCCATTAATAGGAAGTCTCAGAACAGAAAAAATACAGAATTACAAGGTAGTTTAGTGGCTGCTTACCATGACTATTGAGCTGGGGGAAAGTGTGAGGATTCAAAGGCATTTTCAGGGTGAAGAAAACGTTTTAGAAGAAATCACCATTAGTAGTTCATATCTGTGAATATGCTAAAGGCATTGAGTTGTACATTTTAAATGGATGGGTTGCACTGTGTCTAAATTATTCTGTAATAAAGTGCTAAAAATGAGAAGTGGGCCAGAGAGGTAACTTTATTCATGAAGTGGCTGGGCTACTCGAGAAGCCAATAAGGTATAGCGAAGGGGAGAATCATCTCTGGGAACACATGTAGTTAAGAGTTCCACCACAGTTTGTAACTGAGCAACTGTGCATCATCTCCACAAACTTCTCTCCTTGGGTTTGGCCTCAGAGGTACCAGTTTGTGAATATTCGAGGCTGGAGTATTTCCAGCAGAGGGAACACTGTGCATGAAGCCACAGATGAAAATGTACATGCCGTGGGTACGCAGCAGAATGAGTGGAGGTGCTAAGGAGACAGAGCGAGGAAGGCCAGTGAAGTCAAATAGAACAATGATCATAAAGTATTTCCAGTATGTATCCAAGCTACTACAGTTGCATATAATCCACGTAATGGCAAATATGGGCCAGTCCAGATCCTGACCAGGAAAATGATATCTTCAATCTTTACATCTGGCTTGGCACAATGACTTGCTTTGTCTAACGGGGCATTAACAAACATGGCACAAGCAATAGTTTGAAACACATGTGTGCACTGGGTTTTGCTTTCTTGTTGTTCTTGGAATCCCAGATTAGTACGGTAGATGATTAGAGACACATGAACCAGTTGCCTCTGTTAAGTTCATTGACACTCAGCCAAGCCCCAGAGATGTGAGGCCACTGAGTAGAGTTAACTGCAGATACGTGTACCAGTTCGGTCCAGATCAGCAAAAGAACCATGTAGCCGAACCCAGTCCATATCACTGACATGCAGAACTCTGAAAGAAATAGCTGTTTCCAAACATTGCATTTGGGGGCAGCTTGTTACATTCTAAATGTAATAATACATATTAAAAAGGGTTCTCAGGTGCACCTTTTCTCTATGCTTAAAGCTAAAGAGGCAGGAGTGCCTCTCAGGTTTACATGTCCTATAAAGTCCAGCTCATAGGATTTGGGGTTTAACTCTCAGCTAATAATAATGGATGGGTATTTTATTGGAGCATTTTCTGTGTTGAACAGTTTCCTTGACAACCAAACATATCCTGACTCTGAAGCAGCAGCAGTGGTATGTGAATTAGTCTGTCCCCTAGGAGGGGGTAGATTTAATCGTGAAAATGACATCAGCTATCATTTCTTGAGCTCTTGGTACAGCCTGGGCACCTGCATTCACATTATTTCACTGACTCCTCATCCACTACCTTGTTTCCATGTCCGGACTGGAATTCAGGGAAGCGGAGTGACTTGGCTAAGCTTGCCTAGGCAATAAGCAGCAGGGTCAGGATCTAATTCTTGACCTGCCTGCCTCAGTTCCCCAAACACTTTAGTCTAGTGCCATGTAGATAGTGAGACCTACTAAGCTAACCCAGAAGCTTGCAATAGTGACCTGATTTCTTTTCTTTTCTTTTCTTCTTCTTCTTCTTCTTCTTTTTTTTTTTTTGCTGAAGTTAATCAGGCACCTCAAGACAAGTCTGAACTGTCCGCTGCGGTTCAACCCCATGCCGTGTTCTCTTACTTCATTCCATCACTCCATCTGCAGCTGGAGAATAGCTGGCTTTAACCCTTTCCTTCAATCTCAGGGGAAAGGAGGGACCAGAGGCTGCTCCTGGAGAGGCCTGGCAATACTTTTACTCTTCATTAAAAGTTTATGTGCATTATACACTTCATTATATGCAATTGGGTTTCTTATATGGCACTCCAGTGCATAAATGACTCCCTGGACACATTTGTGCATTTCCATTGTTATAATGTTAAGCCTGGCCAAGGCACAAAGCAGGCATGGTTTGAACTATTCAATTATTTCTGGTGTGCTAACCAAATCCAGGAGTCTTTACTCTCTACTCTCCACAGGATTGCTGGCTGGACAGCCTCTCTATTTCTATTGGTCAAAACCTTTCTGTTGTGAATCTGAATAGTGAGGAAGATAAAAAAGACCTCTGGTGAGAAATGACTCCGCTTTCCAATTGATTGAGAATTGGGTTATGCTGATTTCTGTTTGTGAGTTATTTTCTTCCTACCTTCCTTCCTTCCTTCCTTCCTTCCTTCCTTCCTTCCTTCCTTCCTTCCTTCCTTCCTTCCTTCTTGGTTTTTCGAGACAGGGTTTCTCTGTGTAGCTTTGGTGGCTGTCCTGAAACTAGCTCTTGTAAACCAGGCTGGCCTTGAACTTGCAGAGATCCACCTGTTTCTGCCTCCCGAGTGCTGAGATTAAAGGCGTGTGCCACCACCCCCTGGCTATTTTATTTTATTTTTGTGTGTAGTGTATGTATTTATTAGTATAGATATAAACACATCTATACAAATAGATGTTGTTGATCTAGGATATTCAGATTAATAGAATGTAAATGGTCACCTGGGAACCTACATATTTAAGATGGCAGTGCCTCTGCTAGCCTGGTACCCTGAGTGGAGGATGGCTTATTTGTCTGGTTCTTGTGGTGTTCAATATTTCTATGTGTACAACAAATAAGCTATGTGATTTGAACCATTAGTTACTTTAAAGGTGGTGGTTATAGCAGCTAGGCCACCCTTATTGGTGCCCTTTCACAATGGCCTGTGAGTATAATATGATGATTGTGGCCTATTTTATTTATCTTCTCACACCCCCCCCCCACCAAAGGTCCTCATTGCATCTGTCCTGGACTTTATAGCAGCCTTCTTTTGCAATGCTTTCCTCTTTGCCTCTTGCCCTCTTGGTTAATTGGGTAACACGTTTCGGAAGCAAATCTACCTTGGACTAGAGGAGCGGCATGAGGGCAGGGGCTGCCGCGTTGAGAGGGAGCTTTTCCAGCGGTAGGCGCCCTTCTGCTGCTCTTGCCCTGCAGGCCACCTCCACATTCAGTCTCTGCTCAGGGTAGTCTAAAAAGTCCAAAGAGCTGGGACCCAGCTGGAATTGTTTAACTTTTCTCTATTTTAGGGACCTAGGTTTTTCCACAGGTGAGAAACAGATACAAAGAAATTGGAGAGAATATTTAGGAATCCCTTTAAAGCCCCACCTAAGCCTGTGGCAAGAAAAGAATACCAAGGCTGCTTAAGATGGTTCAGGGCCCCGAGACTAAGCACTGACGTTTGGAATTGGATTCTCTCAGGGGTAATGCTACTGTTGTTATTTATTTTGTGAGCTCCGAAGCATTTTCTTCTCCTACACTTTTGCCTGGAAGTGATTCAGGACTTTTTTGAGGGGGTGGTTCTTTAGATCTGGGAGAGAGTTTTGATTCTCCTATTTCAATTTCTCCCAGACAAGAACAGGCTGATAATGGGCACAATACCCGAGCTTCAGTCACTGCAGGATTCTCCGATAAGGTCACTGTGTCCTTCTGAAATGTCTACCTTTGTGAATTGATTGTAGACTTGCAACTATCCTGGCAGGAGGGAAGATGCTTTAGGGGGACACTTAATGCCCCTTCCTTTGGCTATCAGATAGACACAATAGACCCTGAGAAATTGCAATTTACCCAAGAATCTTGTGGTGCAGGAAGAAAAAGGGTGGAGGCTCTGGAGTTAGGCAGGGCAGGACCTTATCTCCTGAAAGAGATTTCACACAACTCTGGCTATTTGCAGGAGAGAATGGAGTCAAGACATTTATGGGTCAATGGTGTGCATGACAACAGTTTGACTTAGGATGGCCTAGTTATACGTACCCCTCATCTTCTATTTAGTTATTAGACAAGGTCTAACCCCAGCTGACTTGGAACTCAGAGCTCCACCTGTATCTGCCTTCCAAGTGGTGGAATCAAAGAAAGGTGTGTGCCACCACCCTGCCCAGATTTGCCTTCTCTTTAAACCTAAATCTCATGTCAGTACCCCCGTGATGGATGTGTAGGGTGGTGGTCACCAGGCCCCTTTCTTTGTTTCTTTTCTCAATGTGGTCACACTGAATGAGTCTCCTTTCTCTGTTCTTCACTATTATTTGTCTCTTTGATTGGCTTATTGAGGCTGGGCAGCTGTGCCTAGCTTGTTAGGACTGCTAGAACCCAAACTCTGATCCAGCAATTCCAGTAACAAATAGGCGCTGAGACAGGCTTAGTTAGAGGCAGACATTGGGGCTCCAGAAAAAGTCCCCTAAAGTATAGTAACGTGGCGTCATGAATCCTTTAAACTGAAAGACATTGGTAGATCTCAGAAGAGCTCACTGACCTGGTGTCCTCCTGTATTCTACCCTCATTTCTTTCTTGAAGTTATTCATAGATACTAGCATTTCTCTTCCCTGAAGCAAACCATAGAAATTGCAACATTTCTCCAAAAACACATAGCCATAAAGTATGAAAATTTAATCTTTACCTACCTTATCAAGGCAGGAGCCATCCATAAAGAAGTTCTGTAGGCTAGGCGTGATTGTTCACATTTGTAATTCCAGCATTTGGGTGCTGAGGCAGCAGGATTGCTGGGAGTTCGGAATTACAATGAGTTACAGGTCAGTATGGGTTACAGTGTGAGAACCCATTTCACCAATACCCTTCCAAAGCAGAGATTCTCTAGCATATCTTGTCCGGTCTTCAGCTTTAGATCCTTGTTCCATAAGGGGTTTGCCCGGTATCTTGGAGGAAGATGCGCAAGCAGGGAGGCCAAGCAGACAGCGGCCAGATAGACTTCACTGGCTTCCTTCATCAGGCCATTGTCATTAGATTCTTCTCTTTGGCTTGCCATCTAGCTGTATAGCTGCCTGTGTCATCAAACTTAGTATGTTGCTTAGGCATAAAGGGAGACAGTTTTCCTGTTAACCTCATTTCTGAAGGCTCCTATATCACATGAAACCTTGATTAGATGAATGTGTTATTTTCTTCCTGTCTACCTGACTTTTATTATAGGAGTGTTGGCTGTGACCCTTATGATGTTTCTTTGAGGAAAAGTATCACACATCTTCCCTCAATACATGAGAAACATGAAGACAAAAGAAAGAATCATTTGACACAACCAGTAACTTTGCAACATAGAGATTAACAAAGATTTCCCGTAAAGGACTCTGAATCTAAGTATTCCTAAGGTTTGTACAGCATTATACTTCTGTTACAACCATTCAGCTCCACTTTGGCAGTGAGAAAGCAGCTTTGGGCTCCATAAACAGATGAACAAGGATGGATTCCAATAAAACTTTATTCACCCAAACAGATGGCTGGCAAGGTTTGGGGCATGGGTTATAGTTTACTAAATTCTGTGTTGGAGGTTGATGGAAGTCCAGGCTAAAACAAGGAGATGACCCTAGGATCTTGAGCTAAGCAAAGCTGTGATTCATATTGCCTGTAACTCCATGCATCAGGATCAGAAATAAGGTTCCTGTGGATGCCATACAGAAAAAGTGAGGGGCACTAATGTGACCCCTTAGTGACATTCGCAGGGAAACGAAGAGTGTAGGAACAGAATATGTGGGTTCCCATTGCTTACAAATGTTAAAAACATGGCATGGGGTAGGGTGAGCAGAGAGGCAGCCTGGTTAATGCATGATGATTTATATTTTCGTATGTCATCAGCAGAGTTCAACTCAAGGTGAAGTAAGGGAACTACTATGACCCACTGACCTTGTTATGACCAGAAAAAAGGTGAGTTCATTCAGAGTGATTGACACATTACCCAGAAACCTCTAGCTTGTTGCAGTTTCTCAGACAGTTTTTAAATGTGCCAGTGACAATTATGTAATGTTACAGTTGTGTGTGATGTGTGCCTAAGTGTAGGCTGGCACTGTACACCAATTCATCTCTTTGTTCTCTTGGGACTACACCATAGCTTTGTCAAAGGGTAGGGAAGTAAGCAGCCCTCTGGCACGCATAGGCTAAATGTTGTGGTCATTAGCATGTGTACATTGGCACAAAGAAAGCAGCCCGCATCCAACATAGAAACAACCGAACAGGAGCTTGCTGTCTCATGTCTTTAGATGAAATTCAAACAAAAACATTTGCACATTGTTGCAGTGAGGAGAGGGGGGTCTGCATTTACTAAGCAAAATAATATTTTGAACGTTGCCTACTTCTAAGAGCAGACATGTATTTACCAGAGGGAGACATTTATTTAATTATCCCCGATGTAAAGATTTCTTGTCTTTTGCAGCTACATGGCTCTAAGAGACTGCTGGGTACCTGAAGGCCAGCTCCTACTGGGACTAATTTTATCCAGACAGCTCCAAGCATGTTCATTAGGCACTGATTAGGTTTCACACAGGTGGAGAAGGTTAGGGGCACAGATAGAGAGGCGGTGCTGATTATGTTAAGCATAAAACACCATCTGTTTCCCAAGAAAGACAAGGGACTGCATCCACACTTCTGGAGGGACAGACACCAGGTCACTGCTGAAGCTGCTGCTCCCTCCTTCCTTTTCTTTCATCCCGCTGCATTCACAAGTCTCAAAACGAGTTGGTAAAAAATGAAGAAAAACACCAGCTAAGATATCTAAAGGCCGCTCAAAAAGATGCTAAGTTCTTAGCCATCCCATTCAGACTTGCTGGTCAGAATGAATGGGAAAGAATTTTTTTGTTTTGTTATGTTTCTTTCCCTCTCTAATGCAAGTATTGTACTTGGCATGAAAATAGAATTACTACATTGATTCCTTTTCAATGTAAGGACCCCCGCCCCCATCGCAAATAGCCTCCCTAGTTAGCTGGACTCTTCAAAGCACTTTAATATGGTTTTGTTTGGAACCAAAGAATGCAAATGAACTGACATACAGATCTCCCTTTTCTAACAGAAAATAAACAGCCCAGAGACATGTGCATGCATAAACATTTAGAGGAGGAGAGGCAGCAGATGATGCAGTGAGCTGATTGGCACTTGAGCTCACCTGATAAGGGGTCTTCACACTTTGTCGCTAGCCCACACAGAGTCAGGGGCTCACAATACTGTCTTCTTCCCAGCCACTCTCCAAGAGCAAACCACCCCACCACCTGGCCTTTCCCCATTCACCATCCCTCTTGCCTGCCAAAGAAAACTTTGCCACTCAGCAGGTGGTGGTGGTGTGGGATGCAGGGCTTGTGCCTCTCCTCTTCAATCCATGACCTCATTGGTTTAGAGCCCTATCTTTTTTATTATTAGAGCACAACAAAGCCAGCTGGAGACCAATCAGTAGGATTTCCTCCCCCACGCTAGGCAAATGAAGGCACAGGCAGCTTGGAACCAAGAACAGCTCACCATCCTGGGATGACGATGGTGGGCTCTAGTTCTGTGGGTCCAAGAGCAGGACACCATTCCGGTGATGACCTTGGTAGGCTGTAGTTCTGTGGGTTCAAGGTGAGACAAGAAGCCCGGCTTTGGTCGAGGGATGAAAGAGGACCTATTTGGTTATGTTCACCTTTGTGAGGTTGTCTGGGGCAACTCTGTTGTCTATCTAGGGGAGTCATTCTCCACCTTGCACTGAGGGCAGCTTCCATGGTGGAAGGGCAGCTATTATACACAAAGGTCTACAGTGTCCCTACATTTGAAAGCTGGTGAAAAATCATGAGAGTCTCTGCTTCACTCCTGCAGCTCAGTGGTCCTGGCCACTACTGAATAGTGGATATTTTATGCATATTTAAAGAGTGGTCTCAGTAAAAACACCCTCTAAATTAGAAATCAGTTTTCCAGTTGAGGGACTCCATGGGTGCCTCCTTGGCAAAAACTAACAATGTTACTTTAAATCTAGTACAATGGCACTTCCAAGATCCAAACTGTGCTCTCCCTCAATTTTCTACCCTATTATCTATTTAGAGGAATCCAGATTTAGTGACTAGCTGAATAAGGTCCAGTCCTATGTTTGCACACATGCTTCTTACTGCAATGGCTTCTTTGTCTTCTGATTTTCACTATGCCCCAAAGAATTTTTCAGATGATTTTTAAATTCTCCATAAATGTGCCAGCCCAATTTAAACATTTTTTCTCTTCTGAACACTATGGCCACTAATGTGTGGCCTTTGAGAGTCTGTGCACATGCCTCTGATGTTTTTATTTTATCTTTGTCTTTCTTTTCGTTTCTTTATCTTTGTTTCTTTCTCTCCTTCTACTTCTTCTCCTCCTTCTTCTCTTCCTCCTTCTTTTTGAGACAGGTTCTCTCTATTATGTAGTTCTGGATGTCCTGGAACTCACTATATAGACCAGGCTTGTCTCAAATGTACAGAGATCTGCCCACCTCTGACTCCTGAGTGCTGGGATTAAAGGGGTGCGCTACCACACCTGGTCTCTAAAGTTTT
Organism: Ondatra zibethicus; assembly: GCA_004026605.1. Lineage (NCBI taxonomy): Eukaryota > Metazoa > Chordata > Mammalia > Rodentia > Cricetidae > Ondatra > Ondatra zibethicus. The sequence continues at coordinate 9,594 of PVIU01026598.1, read as the reverse complement.
TCTTGCCCTGCCAATAGATTATTCTATACTTGAAGACAGAAGTTGCTGCTTCTTGTTTTTCATTTTCCATGCCCAATTTAGCATAGATCTAGGAAAAATTAGAGTCCAACTAAACTCATTTGCTTACTTGTCGGCTGCCTACTAATAGTGTAGGGTAACAACTGCTTCTCCTACAGTGGGCCTTTGCCTACCATCAAAGGGGACAGAATCTAAAGCTTGCTTCGTGGCACATGTTTATCTTTATTCCTTTCAAAAATTTCATGGCGTTAGTTACACCTTGTTTTCATTTCCTTTCCTGTTGATATAATGAAATTCCCCAGCAAAAGTGCCTTAAGCGATAAAGGGTTTATTTGGTTCACAATCTTGGTTTATAGTCCATCATTGTTATAAAAGTCAAGGTGGCTGGAACTTTAAACAGATCTAGGCAGATCATAACCACAGTCAAAAGCAGAGAGCAATCATTTGATGAATGCATGCTACTACTTGGTTTACCTTTTCCACTTCAAGTATCCCCTGCTAGGGAATGGCACTACCCAAAGTAGGTAGGTGTTCCCATCAATCAAAATAATCCCCCACAGACATGACCAAAGGCCAACCTAATCTAAACAGTCCTTCATGAAGAGTCTTTTCCCAGGTGATTCTAGATTGTGTCAAGGTGACAACTAAAATTAGACATCACACACACATTTTACAGACAAGCAAAGCAGAGGCTCACAAAGGGAAATGATTTGTCTGAGCTTACCCATCTGGGAAGTTACAGTTCTGGATTGGAACACCTCCTGATCTGATCACACAAAGGTATTTTTCCACTATAATCTAGAGTGTCCAGGTTGGGGCTAGAAATGCAGGAGTTGTGGTCTAGAAAGAATGGCTTTTAGTTTTTGATTAATCAGCCCAATGTGGTTTAATGGGCCCTTGGTATTTAGCAAAGCACTAACATGCTCTGTATTGGATGCTGGAAGTTTTCAGGGACAATATCAAGCTCCTGACTTTTGAATGTTCACAGTCTCACAGAGGAATTCATATCTATTGAACAGTTTTCCGATAACAGGTTGTGAAATGCTATGTTTCTGTAGAAGAAGAAATAGCTTGAGTCTGATTAAAATTGGAAACTTTCACATAAAAGGCTTACAATTAGTTATCTTTCAATGGAAGTATCATATTTTTACAAATAGAAGGCCATTTGGGCTGGGGGAAAGTTGGGAAGTTAGAGCAAATTAACTGAGATGAGAAGAGAAAAAGAAAGAGAGAGAGAGAGAGAGAGAGAGAGAGAGAGAGAGAGATTTGCTTTAGTACTCAGTACCACTAGCTGACTAGTGTTGAGCACATAAAATCCTGATTGGAGAGGGGCCATCTTATTTTCTCCTTGTACAGTGTTTACAACAGAGTTCAGTGATGGTAATACTTGGAGTGTGCTCACGTGAGAATGGTCTGAAGAGGCCATCCCAGTAGTCTCTAGACCTGTCTCTTTCTGAATCTGTGAATTGTTATGGGCTTTACATTCCGTAGAGACACCACGTATCCACTTTTTAAGGCCTTTTTCATTACCATTTAGGAACTTTATAAAAAGGGAAACACATTGCTGGAAGAACCTCAACAAGGCAGGTTATAATCTGTAAAGAATTGTCTCTAAAGTTGATGTAACAGTTTTTGGGGAAAGAAATAGGTGTATGTGTCTCTGAGTCTCAGGCTCTTCATCTGTCAAATGAGGGCCAAAAATCCAAGACTCCTAGCATCCAACTTTCCCCGTCAATCTTCAAAAATAGAGAATTAGGAATTTTCCTTTATCACCATTTAGTGTCTGAGTCCACTACTTATCCTCAAATAGAGGTTAATCAAAGGATCACAAGCTAATTCCTCAACTGATGGGTGGAAACTGACCACAGTATTTCCCTTGGAGTCAATTGCTTGCTGCTAGACACTAAAAAAGAGCATCTCCTAGGAGCCCGAGAAACCAAAGTGATCATTGATTTCAATAACCTTGAAATATAGCTTGGCTCAATCTTGAAAGTCCTGACATTTTCTTGGGGTCCAACAGAGAGGGGAAAGGAGAGTGTTTAATTTGTTTTAAATGAAAATATAAATCTGTCCTTTGGAGGTTGTTTCCCTTCCTTTGGCTCTTCTACAGTTTGGAATAGAATCCTTAAGAGTTATGTTACTCCTATGCCATGTAGTATTTGTGTGGAATGGTTCAGCCTTTCATAAGAACTAGGTTTGTATGTCTCTTCAATGCATACATATTTACAAAGCACCCTGATAGGCCTTGAGATTCTACTACTGTCTTGCACAGTTTTCTGGATCCCTGAAAACACTCCCTCTGGTTAAATGGCATCATGGTCTTTCCACACAAAATTAGGTCAAATAGTTTTGTGGATGCTTCCATCTTGTTCATGTTTGAGATGGCAGCTGCTTCTATGACTGCATTGAGACCTAGGAAATAGGTCTACCACCGATATTTATTTATTCAGGTAGAAACTCAAATTCTCCTCTGTTAGTATTACCAGCAAGCCCACTAGCCGAGAAGAGGGTATCTTCTACTTTGTAGGATGTTGCAGAATATTACTTTAACTACGTAAAGATGTGCTTCATTTGTTTATGCTGCATTTGTTTAGTAATGTAAAGATGTATTGCTTTGCCTGCCTAAGGCACCTGATTGGTCAAATAAAAATCTGAATGGTCAATAGGTACACAGTAGAGGAATAGACAGGCCTGACGGCAGAGAGAATAAGTAAGAGAAGGAATCTAGGTTCAAGAAGAGAATGAGAAGAGAGAATGAGGGAGAAAGAGAGAGCTGCCCAGGGACAGGCAGCTGCCAGCCAGCCAGACACAGAGTAGGACATTCAGAATTCAAGAAAAGTAAAAAGCCTTGAAGCAAAACATGGATGAAGAGAAACAGGTGAATTTCAGTTATAAGAGCTGGTGGGACAAGCACAAGATAAGGCCAAGCATTCATAACTAATAATAAGTCTGTGTTACGATTTGGCAGCTGGTGGTCCGAGAAAGCAGAAATTCTTAGCTGAAAAAAAAAGATGTTTTGCCATTCCTATTAGATGACAGCTAATGGAAAGGATTTTCCTTACTTGAAGATTCATTCAAACAAATTAAACAGCAAAAAAAAAAAAAATGGATGCATGTTGTTTTGTATTACCAACCCACCTAACTTATCCCTTCTTTTTAGATATAGATATAAGGGGCAAGGTGTAAAGGAAGTATACAAAAGAATGAAAGTGGGGACAGAGAGAGAGAGAGAGAGAGAGAGAGAGAGAGAGAGAGAGAGAGAGAGAGAGAAACATGGGGAGATACATGAAGGAAGGAGATTTATATAGGTACACTTTGTTATACGCCAGTCCCAATGGAGAAAGACAGATGTGAAGTAAGATAACTAAATGGATACATAGTGTAAGCCAGTATTAAGTTATATATATATATATATACACACACACTTATATATATATATACATATATATATATATATATATGAATATGATTTGGGAAGGCTGAGTAACAAGAGAAGAACAAGGCTTGACCTTTTAGGTAAGGTTGACCGACACTGTAATGTTTGAGTCACTTTCTCAGTCATTTCCTTACTCACAGGTCAGGATGATGGCATGAAATTCAGTATGGTGGCATGCCACTTTATATGATGATGAGACATAACTTCCGGGAAACTGTAACTCCTATGGTGGCAGATGCACAGTGTAGTGAATGGATTACTGAAGCACACAGGGAAATGGAAAACAAACCCAGCAGCTTTCCTGTTACCTGTGTGCGCTAGGGCACAGACATTGTTTCTCACTCCCTTCAAGAAGCGAGGGGTAAGCTATGACTTCCAGAGCTAGCTGTTTGTAGGATTGAGTGCATGTGGGTCTCTCAGGAAACCTGTTGCCAATGACGACACCACAACCCACTCCAGCAGATCTTACCTCAGGAACCCTTTAGACCCACAACCCTAAGAATGTGAGTGATTTTATCCAAATTTAGTCTCAAGTCTTTTTCAGACTTCTGTTTTGCAGCAGAGGTTACTTTTAAACCACACCACTTTGTCTCTTGAATCTTGTCAAATTTTCTTTAAGTAACTCACCATTTTTCTTATCTGTTCTCTTAGAATTTTTTTCTCTATTATGGGTCAGATGAACATTTGGATTAGATATATCTCAAGATAGAGATGGGGACAAATACAATGGCAACAAAGCTGAAAGGGAATTCTGATAGAGGAGCTTTAAAGTCAGGCTGAGGAATTCAACCTTAAACCTATAGAAAATGAACAGCCCTTGTAACTTACCAAGAGAGAGCTAATGTTTTAAGATTTGCTTTTTTTTCCTCCAGAAAATGAGTCAGACACAATTGTATGGGATAGATGGCGTGGGCAAGTAGTGACAGCAGGATAATAATTTTAGCAGGTATTTTTAGGACTGTAGGCAAGAGCAGAAACTGGCCTGTGTCTGTATTTGGGAAGAGGAAAATAGAGAGATCACAGCCCTTCGAGCTATTGCAGATGTTAGAGTCCGTAGGAATTAATGGTTGATTGGCTCTGCAGGGTGAGAAAGGATAAATGAACCAGATGACTTCAAACTTTGTAGGTGTGCACTGCTATGATCTGCTATTGCAACCACTGCAGGGAGAGCAATATGGTGCAGGGGGAGATAATGATTTTGGTTAGAGACACGTTATGCTTGATGTGCTGGTTCTACAACTGTGAATAGGCAAATATTCAAGAGGAAAAAATGGCTCAGACTACTGAATATGGCATTGCTTGCTTTATAGGGGACCGTTTACTTATTTTAAAATGCGTTGAGCTTTTACTGTGTTCCAAGTGATTTGTAAGCATTAGTGAAGAGACAGAGTAATCAGTGTCCAAGGACCTGGCAGTAAGCAGTGTTAAGGTAGAGACATAGAGGTAGATACCAAAGAATATATGAAAAACTGCTGTATCAAAAGCTAGAATGTATATTATATGACAAACATTGAAATCAAGAGAATCATCTCTACTTAAAAAGCATTATTTTCGAATGAGCATGGAGGTGCACAACTGTAATCTCAGCACTCAGGAGGCAGATTTCTGAGTTGGAGGCCAGCCTGGTCTACACAGTGAGTTCCAGGCCAGCCAAGGATACATAGAGAGACTATGTCTAAAACATCAAAACGAAATATTATTATTTTGTTTTACATTTATTAGAATGTTTGTTGCCAGATAGTGGTGGCACGTGCCTTTAATTCTAGCACTCAGGAGGCAGAAGCAGGCAAAACTCTGTGAGTTTGAGGCTAGCCTGATCTACACAGCTAGTTCCAGAACAGCCAGAGTTGTTACACAGAAACCCTGTCATGAAAACCAAAACAACAAACAAAAGTGAAAAACCAGTAACGAGACAAAAAAAAAAAAAGAATATTTATGATAGCCCAGAGGGGAAAGGGGATAAAACAGAAAACGCAAAGCATGAAGAAAAGGCATAAGGGTACAGTCTTTGAGACATTGACATTGAAATAAGTAACCATCATGGGAGATAAAAATAAAATTGAATGAGAGAGCCAGGGTGATGAACAGGAAATGTTTTCATCACAGAGTGAGTGTAGTATCAGTGTTGCCAGGTTAAAATCAAGATGACAGAGCTGAGGTCATTGTTGAAAGGATAAAGGCAGAGATACTGAAAGTTTGACATTGATTTATGTGATGGCACAACTTTATAGGGAATTAGAAAGAGAATGGATATTTATAAAACCCAGCAAGGTGTTACTTTTTAAAGGCCACGGTGTGGGTCAGTGGCAGTGGTAGAGAGCTTGTCTTAGCATTTTCTCTGTGGCTTCCATTCTTAGGCTTGTGAGGAATGTTTAGTAATAAAAGGTAGGTTGAAGTTATTCCATGAATGAGCAAGAAAGTTTCTTGAGACTATTTTTGGTTAGGAGAGATCATGCTTACTGAGAGAAATGTGAGAAGGTGTACTAAGTGGGAGTAAAAACCCAATGGGGAAGTACAGCATCATAGCCGGAAACCATGAAACACATCAAGGTAGACTCAAAAGCTCAAACAAACAAACAAAAAAAGAATATACAGAAAAAAACTAAGAGGGAATATATTGGAATGCTAAAATTTGTTGAGCTGGATTTTGGAAGATAAATACAAGACACAAGAATAGACAAGAAAAAGAAATCAGGCAAAGCTAATTGAAAGACTGAAATAAAATGAATGGAAACCAAGGAAAGCCCTACTTTATAGCTTGTCAGTTTGAGAAATCAAGGGGAAGGGCAGGAGACAGGAGAGGAAACAGGATGGCAGCAATGCTTCTACTTGAACTATATGGCTATACAGTGGGTGTCACTCTGTGGGATGAGTTGTCTGAGAGCTCACTATGATCTTTTTAGATGGGGATGAGTGAAGTAATAAGTATGGGTCATTTACAATTGCATTTAGCACAGTAGTGTGTGAGAAAGATAAACTAAATGAAAACAGATTGGTTTTTTTTTTTTTTCAGAGTCAAAGTAATTCAGTACAATTTCCATCTCTAGACCGCTAGAAATGGAGGAGAGAACAGGTGCTGCATATAAGAATATGAAGGGTGACCAAGGAGTGAAAGCCCAATGGAGTAGGGTACTGTGTTTCCCTGAAGTGAGGGAGTGCAGAGTCAGAAGGCCCCCCTTGGATGTTGAGATAAGGCAGGTGTGTTTTAAGGATTAAGATTTTAGTGTTAGCGGGGTTAAAAAAAGATTTTAGTGTAAGATTGGTGTTAGGGGATTAAAAAGTTCTTGGTGTAGCTGCTGAGCTGACTGGTAAAGCTGAATGGGATATAGATGAAGGTTATTTAAATAAGACAGATGGAAGTTATTGCCTTAAATGCATTACTCACATGAAAGTTAAGCTTTAAGAAGATATGGTGGAAAGAAAATGACAATCTGGGTCCCAGAACCTTCTGGAATGCAATGGAATTCCTGAGATGTGGATCTAGTAATGACTGTGAAGACAGTTTACTTTGTGAGTTGAATGAGGAGGGCTTCAAAAGAGGAGGAGTTCCTGGTGTAAAGGACTCCAGATAGTCAATATGGGATTAGGAATTCCTGCCCGGCGCCTCTGTTTTAGCATATGGAGTGTAGACAAAGAAATTCCAAGGGATTTATAAAGTTCAGTCTGGCCAGTGGACTAGCACCCTCCAAGATCACCTGGGAGTCCATTAGAAGGGCACACCCTCAGGTCCCACTGCTGTCCTGCTGAACTGTCATCTGAATGCTAGCAAGATCTCCAGAGGACACATGTACACATTACAGTTGGAGAAACATGGATGAAGTGGTTGTGAGGGAGGTGTAGTTATCAAAAGAAAGCTAAATTGCAGTGAAAGAGAAAAAAAAAAGTTCAAGTGATGCACTAGCATGAACTGGGGTGTTGGTGTAGTTGGACTGAGCAAAAAAGTAGTCAGTTATAATTGGAAACAAAGCGCGGGTCTAAAACCCACGATTTCCACAACCAGTAGAGCAGGCAGGCACAGGCAGATTATTTCTGCTCTGGTCCAGCCTCGAGTGCTGGGAGAAACTAGGCTGGCTGGAGCTGCTCAAATCCTTGATGAACCTTTTCTGAACGACACCTTGTAGATGAAAAGAACCTCAGCTCCTCTTCTACAGCTTGGAGCATCGCCAAGCCCTGGAGCAGCTGCTTAGCACAATGGAGATGTTTATAAAGGAATTGGGTTCGTGTTAGAAAGCAGTCGAAGCATTGCTTGTCAGTTGAGGGGACAGAGGACAGCAGCTCAGTTGGTTGAGTAAGTACTACCCTCTCACATATGAGGTTCTTGCATACTGCACAGGACTGGGCATGTTGGTGTATGTGTGCCATCCAAGCACTAGCCATGCAAGGGTAGAGATAGGAGGATCAGGAGTGTAAAGTTAGCCTCAGCTACATATGGAATTCAAGACCTGCTTGGGATATATGACATCCTGGGTTTTGCTTGTTTTTTAAGTTATGTACTTTGATTTCATAGGATACAAGCTAACTATACAGTTCCAATTATGCTAGCTAAGGGTTTTGCTTTATTTTGTGTTGTTTTTTTTTAACAGATGTTTGTTTCAGTAACTTAAGGTGGGCCTGAGATAAAGTTGAAGATATCAGATGCCAGAAGACAGACATGCCTCGTGGTGGAAGCATGGCAGCTGCCTTCAGCTCTGCAAAGCCCTGTTTATTGCTTTTCCTTCCTGTTTTGATTTTACTAGCCTTGCTGTTTTCCCTTCTGAATGAGACAAAAATATTAATCGAGGCAATATTAATTAAAATACCCTAAAAGCTTAAAGCCATGGCTAGAACATATATTGGCTGAACATATGTGCATGTAATAGTATCAATATTGAAAGCCCCTGCTGGGAAAAGCCATTGCAAAGAATTTTTAGCAGACTTAGTTATGGGATCACTAATGATTAATTAGTGTGTATCATAATGTAAAGCAAATGTCACCCTAGCTACCTGGGGTTGTCATTTGAGAGTAGAACAATTTCCTCTTGATCACCACTAGTAAAATGAAAACTGCCTGCCATCTTGTGGAAGATGGTGGGTATCTCATGCCTAAAGAAAGCAAGTGAGTCTTCTAAGCATGCTCTCTCGGGTTCCCCTCCCCCTTCCCATGGATGTGTTGTTTCCTATAGAGAACTGTATTAACAATTAAAATGGAAATGAGTACATCTCAATTAAAAATTACACAATTGTACTTCTCGTCACACATTTCAAAACCAAGGCATTTTGCTTGGGGAGTAAGATGAGCAGTATATTGCCATTGGGTAGCTGTTTCCTACAGAATTGCCGGTTGGCTTGACCCACTTCCGTTTATTGGCTAGCCTCAAGAGAAATTATAGCTGAATGAGTATTTCAGATCACTAGCTCAGAAGCAGAGTGTTGGCTATGAAATGGTGGAATGGATGCCAAACTAGCAGCTCATAGAGTTTTAGATTGTGGAAGATTTCTTGGGATGCTCGGGAGTTTAACCTGCTCCTCGGGGGCCTTCCAATGCTTCTGCCCAGGGCATCCATCAACTCAGTTGATTACTGTAACTCACTCAATCCCCAGAAAATGTGTGTCCTGGGGAACAAATGGTTATTCCTTAACTCCAATCACAATTGAGAAAACAATTGAACCAGTAAAGGGTTGCGTGGAGGAGGCAGGTGAGTAGTGCAGCAGAGAGTAAAACAGGGTTTGCAAAGATCAAGAAAATAAGACTTTGCATAAGTTCCTTAGCAAAGTTAAAATGGAGGTGGCAGGGAGTTAAGTGGCTCTTTCATTAAAATAACTTGCCAGGCTAGTGAAAATAGTCAGTTTGGTAAGCCTATATACACAGACCTAGGCTCTGGTCTTTGACAGATGGCCTTTGAAAATCTGAATCCAATCCAGTTTGCCTATCTAGTCACCAGCATTGTATCATTGTATTGTGTCTGCTTACCTCCTCTATCTATCTATCTATCTATCTATCTATCTATCTATCTATCTATCTATCTATCTATCCATCCTATCTATCTATCTACCTATCTATCTCTATCATCCATCTATCTCTCTATCTCTATCTATCTATCTATCTATCTTCTAACATTTTGACATATGTATATATGCATTTATCTATCATTAATCTATTT
>PVIU01026597.1:0-21771 GCA_004026605.1 Ondatra zibethicus | reverse complement strand
TCAGTGTGGCGATTTCTCAGAAAATTAGGAAACAACCTTCCTCAAGACCCAGTAATAGCACTTTTGGGTATATACCCAAAAGATGCTCAATCGTGCCACAAGGACATGTGCTCAACTATGTTCATAGCAGCTTTATTTGTCATAGCCAGAAACTGGAAACAACCTAAATGCCCCTCGATCGAAGAATGGATTAAAAAAATGTGGTACATTTACACAATGGAGTGCTACATAGCAGAAAAAAATAACGACAGCCTAAATTTTGCAGGAAAATGGATGGAACTAGAAAGCATTACTTTGAGTGAGGTAACCCAGACACAGAAAGACAATTATCACATGTACTCACTCATAAGTGGTTTTTAAACATAAAGCAAAGAAAACCATCTTACAAACCACAATCCCAGAGAATTTAGACAACAATACGGACACTAAGAGAGACCTACATAGATATAATCTACGTGGGAAGTAGAAAGTATAAAAAGACAAGATCTCCTGAATAAATGGGGAGCATGGGGACCTTGGGGGAGGGTTGAGGGAGGGAGGGGTGTGGCAGGGAGGGGAGCAGAGAAAAATTAAAAAAATATTAAAAAAAGAAGGTAAAAAAAGAATAGCAAATGCAACACTAAAAAAAGTAAAAGATTTACAATGAAGAGTAAAAATGTTATAGGGATGTGATGGGGTGATCAAGGGGAATTTATTAATCACAAAAGAAAAGGGTAACTTTGCAATGAAGAAATTAGATCAACAACATCTTGCTTGTTAAAAAAAAAAGAAAGAAAAAGGTTAGACAAAAGACAAAGAGATAGAGAAACACATCAGGGATGGTTTGAGAGCTGGTTTAATAGATCTCCTTGGAAGACTACTCTGATATCTTCCCTTATGGGACCATTACTAATTTTGCTTCTGCTACTGATTATAGATCCATGTATATTAAATAAACTAATTACCTTCATTAGAGAAAGAATAAGTGATGTTCAGATTTTGATGTTATGCCACCAATATAGCACTTTACAAGGTCAAGAAGATATTGAAATCTAGTTCTATGATTAGAACTAGGTACTAGAAGAAGTGGGGAGATGAAAGACCCGGATAAGTCCAGACCTCTCTACCAAAAAGAATAGAGCCAAAAATCTAGCAGGAAGAGAAGAACCAAAAATCTAGGTTAGCCGGTTCAGTGGCTCTATTTCCAGGAACTAGCTGACCATAAAGTTAGATTATAATCTTGAGAATAATCTTGAGAAACAGGGAGCTACCCCCTTGTGATTATCACTGGTATTTTCCAATGACGCCCTCCCTACCCCCTTTGGGTTGTGGTTTCTTCCCCTAAATACCCTCTCTTCCAGCTACTCAGGGTCAAACTCCTCTACCCCTGCATGGGAAATGAGTTTCGGCCCCAGCTGGTTCCTGTCAATAAACCTCGTGTGATTGCAGTAAAAAAAAAAAAAGAAAAGAAAAAAAAGAAATAGAAGGTACAGAACAGAAAGCAGCAATGCCATCACAATTCATATATGACTGACTATTTATGGAGAAAATCCAGAAGCACCTCTAAGAATTAAGAATTTAAGGCCTCAATATAAATCTGACTACACTAAACCTGAAATAAGGGAAAGTGGGAAGTAAAAAAAATACGAATTAAGAATTTTACACGAGAAACATACAAAATTTCACTTATATACCTGCAATAGTTAGAAAGTGCTACTTTAGAAGTTATCACTTAAGGTAACAAAAATGGGTAGCTAACAACAAACCCAACAAGAGTCTGGCAAGAACTTTATGTAGGAAACCCACAAAGCCTGAAGGTAAGGCTTCAACTAAAGATTATAGAAATGGAAAGAGCACTGTCAATACGAAGATGTGAACCTCCCTTAAACTGCCCCATAGATTTCAGACACTCCAAAATAAGACGAGAAAGAATCTTTGCTCCTGCTAGGCAAATGCTCTACACAATCCCTTGAGAACATAACAGGTAATTCTTTAACAGTGGTGTACAAATGCATTTTAAAATACTTTCAGTTAAATTTAAGGATTCAGAATTCCTGGGAACACTACAGAACTGTATCAGGAGATGGTTAAGGGAACTGAAAATGAAAGGAAGAAAATCTAACTTTAATGCTACATTTTCTTGTGATCTGGTTCTTATATTGATAGTTTAAGATCATAAAAGAAAGAACTTTTCTTTGGCAATGCAACATTATGGAATAAGAGTAATTGGCAACACGTGCATTTGAAGGCGCAGTCAAGCAGAACAATGAATGGGAAAAGGAATGCAGAAGCAGATTCTTCATGTATGGAAATCCACATACGACAGAGCATGCAGTGAGTGATACACACTATACTGCATATATCACTGGGGAAACACTCCAGAAAATTCCTTAACTGCCTAGAAAAATAAGTGTGGTATGTGCCATAAGGAAACTAGGGATGATTCTCCCAGTGTAATGGCAGTTTGGGGTGGATCCTCTGTACAGAGGTTGGACTTAGATGAAATCATGGTGGAACTAGTGTCCTTCTTATAAGGTTAGAGCTCAGGCTTTCTTCAGCATGTGAGGGCACTGGGAAGGCAAGATGGGAGAGGGCCCCATCAACTGTGGGCCTTACCTGCACCTGCAGTTTAGACTTCTTGGACTCCAGAACTGTGAGAAATCAATGTCCATTTAGCTGCTCAGCCATGGGATCTTGATATTGCAGCCAGAGTAGATCAATTCAAGATGCCTCTATTGTATGATAAAAAAAATCTATTCTGGGAAGAGAAAAAGTAAATTTGATACATATATGTGTATAACAACAGCTTAAAAGGTAGGCCAGAGGCCATAAATTTGAGAGAGGATGGGCCAGAGGGTGTGCATGGAAGAGATAGAGGGGAGGAAAGGAGAAAATGAAGGAATCATATTTTAATTTCAAAAAATGAAGATGTAAAATCTTTAAAACTTCTGGCCATGCATGGCAGCATCCTCCTGAAATACCAGCACTTGGGAGGTAGATGCAGCAGTGTTATTACAAGTTTGAGGCTTGATCTACTCTCCAGAGTGAGTTCAAGGTCAGTCAGGGATATGTAGTGAAAATCTATCTCAAACACATAATCAAACAAATCCCACAAACTCAAAAACTTCCAATAGAAAATAAAGAAGAAATATAATCCAACATATTAAGATTTTTTAACCAAGACACATCCATGCTCCTTTACAACGGAAAACACCAGTACATTTTATTACACTAGAAATAAGAATTTCTATGAACAGTCACCATGGAGTCCAGACAGAGTCCAGTGGATAAAGGGAGGGTCTGGAGAAGCCTAAAGACCTGAGCTCCACCCCTAAAACCAATGTAAAAGCAGAAAGGTGGCATAGAGGTAGTCTCAACACTCCTACAGTGAGGTAGGAGACAGGCTCAAAGAGGCCTACAGTATGAAACACAGAGAAAAACGAAAAAAGACCTAGTCCTACCTAATAAGGTGCAAAGCTAGAACCAGCTCCCCAATGTTGTCCTTTGACTTCCACAGTTGGCACACAGAAATACCCATTCAACCCTCCACACACAAATAAAAACTACAATAAGTTACCACAGAGTTAATTCATATACTGCCATAAACTGACAGATGACTACAGTGCATATAGCTAACACAGACTTGCATCCAGACTATCCAAAGAACTTAAATCAACATGGAAGAGAAAACAGCAAAAGAGTGTGCCAAATAAGTATCTCACAAGGAAGGAAGCCGGGGTGACAAACACATAAAAAGACAATCAACCTTGTCAGCAAAGAAGAAAGCAGTCATATGGCACGTCACATGGACACACATACACCCTAACCAGCAGGAGGAGAGCAAGAGTTGGTGAGAAAGTGGAGCACTGGGAATGGTGACATCTCACCAGCAGGGGCATCCATTTGAAGATCCACCGTGGAAATGGCCTTGTAACTACTTGGAAATGCTGAACACCTGTATCTTAACTTCAACAGGGAATACACTCTAAAAAAACCTGTGGTACATGTGAACCATTAGACAAATATAAAACCATCTGTTATGCTATTCTGAATCATAAATGATTAATAAACTCAATGTCATCAATGTAAGACTGCTAAGGGGCTGGAACCATGTCCCCATAGTTAAGAACACTTACTGCTCTTGCAGAGGCCCTAGGTTCAGTTCCAAGGAGTCAAACGAGGGCTCTCAACTGCCTGTACCTCCAGCTATGACACTCTCTCCTGGCGTTCATAGGTACGAGGGACAGATATACATGCAACCAAAACACATTTAATCACAACATAAAAATCAGTGGATAAAATCTTTCAGAATGAATTCTTATTTGTCATATGTTAGAACAATGTAATATTGTGTACGATGAAAATACACAAACACCATCCACTGCACTTATCTCCATTGTTATATTTAATGTTGAGTAGGAAAATAGGTAAATCAAAAAAAAATCTATGAAAAGCAGGAATAAAACTTGAACACACACACAAATGTCACAATATAAGTAAAATTTAGGGTGGTTAAAGGCTCTATGGGAACAGAACACCAAGGGTAAAACTACAAGTGTGTTCTCTTCTTTAGCTGGTGGTTTCATGCCTGCTCATTTAACTATTCTCTTATTGTTCTACTGGTATACATTATACACAGTGCATTTCATGCTTCTGAATTATAAAAAGCAAAGCCTTAGTGAATCCAAGATCTCTGTTATCAGTTTCTGGTCACAATCACATAAAAAAAATATGAGGCAGATTATGAAACAGTCTGTAATTCTCCTCACAGCACCTCCCCTCTCCCATGGACATCCTAAAGCCTGGGTAAATGTTTTGTGATAAACCACACATTCTTCTTAACTCTTCTGCCATACAAAAATTTCCAACAGCAATCTAGAAACTTTTGGTTCTGGAAGAGGGCTGCAATGGTATTATCTCATGGATAGACAGTCTCTGTAGCCTGTAGTATGATTATAATTGTTCTTAATAATAAAAACCCAGAGTCAGATATTAGAGGGTGAAAGCTGAAAGACCAGAGAAGCAGAGCAGCCAGCGACTAGTTCTTCTACACAACCCTCAGACTGAATGGGTACCCTGTCTCTACAAGTCCTGAGACTGAACTGCATCTGTACACCTCAGACTGAATCCTTCAAATTCCTGTCTCCTCCAGCCTTGTATTTCTCTCTCTATCCAGTCGTATCACTTCACTTCTCCACTTCCCTAGTGCTGGGATTAAAGGTTTGAGTCAACACTGCTTGGTTCTGTTTTTCATTTAAACTGGATAGACCTTGTGTAACCCAGGGTGGCCTTAAACTCACAGAGTTCCAGCTGCCTCTGCCTCCCTAGTGCTGGGATTAAAGGTGTGTTCCAACATTGCCTGGCCTCTGTGGCTAACTAATGGTTAGCTCCGCACTCTGATCATAAGGCAAGCTTTATTTGTTAAAGTACAAACAAAATATCACCACATGACACTCTATTCCTGACACAGGAAGCTTTTTGAGGAGACCTTTCCTCCAGGGACCTGCCTCACCTGGACTGTGGTCAGCCTCTGCACATGCTGATGCTCTCTTTACAAAACCCCTAGATGGCAACATCCAGGATCCCACTGAGCTTCCTAGAGCTTCTCTAGCTAGTTGATGGCTCTACTTGCCAGAACATTATAATGAGTCTATGTGGATGGTGTGAACGATGCCTCCCTACCCAAGCCTGAGATCAGACTTAATCAGAGCTCATCATCATGGCTGGCTTCTCTACCCATAGAGATTTGTTAAACGCTAGACAGTGCTATTTTGGAGACACTAAATCTTACATATGAACATCCTTTCTATTTCATTTGTTTTAAGCCTCCTCAGTTGCCTCCTGATTTTGGAGCTGGGACTTGAAGATAATTCTTGCTCTCCCCAGCATCCATTTTTTGGGTTTAGAAATGGTATGCCTTCTCAAGATGAAAAGGCCTGTTCCTTCTACAATATCCCAAACTCTAGTTTTATCAACAGCTATTCTCTATACTTTCTCTTCCTTCTAGACATGAAGATGGAGCTACCATGACCTTGGCTACACTTTCCTTACATAGATAGCATGGCAAAGCTGGCACAGGTACTTTAGGGCATGTGGAGAAAAGTACAACGGTGTGCGGAAGTCCCCAGATCTTAAATATGTCTGAGGCCTGAAGAGTACCATGGGGGTATTTGCTCCTGGGGTAAAGATTTGTGGGTCCTCTTTTTTAGCAGAGTGAGTCTTTGACTCCCTCGAGGCTCAGTCCCAAGTTGGATCAGTGTCTGAGCCAGAAAGTGACGTGGCCCCTTTGGATGCCAATGTGAAGAGGGCAACTCTGGCCTCAAGAAAAGGCACTAAGAGTTGCCTCAGGGAATCTGACCAGGCATCTTGAAAGCATCAATTCCCTGAGAAAGTCCAGTTTTGCTCAGGCTGGAGCTTCAGGAAGGCTCAGCTCAGCAGGGAGTGACAAGGATGCAAATGGAGTAAAAGCATCCCGTGGGGTGCCATCGAAATGTAAACATGGTATGATAGACTCCGTGCCTTCTCTCTAAGTCTGACAGGAGACTTGACCTTCTGTGCAACAGTTTTGTCATCTTTTCTGACTGACTTCCTTATAATTTTAATTAATGAGTTTTATGTTTGGAATTACAATGCTAAGTCTTCTCAACCACTTCCAGGATCACGGTTAAAACTGAGGATCTGATCCTGGAAGAACGCCGAACCAGGAGGAGAACCCAGGCATGGACTTGGTGCTGCTGTCAGTCAGCCGATGCACTGTCAGATGTACAATATGGTGAACAGGATGCCAGGGCCCACATAGTCCAAACTGAGATAACTCCTGGGAAACTGTTGTGAGGACTGATAGGGAACAGCTAAGAAAGAAGAAAAGTGACTCCTTCACAGCTTTTACAAATTATTCTTGTATATGTCAAAATCAATGTTGTTAAAAACCTTTCCCTCCAGAAATACAAAGTTTCTAAAAAACATAAAAATACTGTGACTTTTATAGCTTGCCCACAAATAACATCATGTGTAAGCAGTCTGTTTCCATGAAAACTAAGAGGCAATCCCTCCACCGCACTCCCTGGGGCAATCAGCCAGGTCGAAGAAGTGGTCCACCACCACTTGACCAATCAAGTCATGGTGAGAGAACCTGCCAAAGTCATACACAGAGAAGTGAAGCTTCTCTGCTTCAAGGTCGCTTTAGGGAACAGGAAATAAAAACAACTCAGCACTTGGTTAATTCCTGAGAGCTTGTGTGGAGACCTCAGCTTCCCACAACCCAGCAGCCTTCTCTCTTCCACGGTTCATCCTCGGGTGGAGGAGGCTCTTTAGCTAGAGAAAGCAGGCAAAGCCATCAAACCAAGATGATCCCCCAGTCTGGGTCTCAGTCTGAGACAAACGGGGTTAGGCTCTACCCTGAAATTTGTTCACTGGAGGATGAGCTGGTGACTGTGGGGATGCTGTAGGTTTGAATCCCTCCAGGAAGTAGAATAGAGGCCTTTGTCTCCAGGGGGAGTCCTGGGGCAGGAAGGCCAGAAAAGGGCAGAAGCAGGAAACTGCAGAGTTGGACAGCACAGAGCAGCAGTTCACAGCCCAGGAAGCTAACAGTATGCGGGAACCTTTGGGGGGGCAGAGAGTGCTCAGGCGCCAGGATGGGGGGGCGGAGCCTCAGCGCATGTTTGACCCGCCCCCGGGCCAGCAGCTACTGCAGTGTCGGCTGCAGTGTCTGAAGCGTCCCCTAGAAAATGGTTGAATACTTGGCTTCCATCTTTGGCACTGAGAAAGACAAATGAGTAGTGGCGACCTACGGGGACTTGGGCAGGGCGGCGATGGGCAAGGGGTGCCGGCCTAAGCAAACTATAGTGGTTTTCAGACCTGACGACCCGAAGAACCTTCTCGCGTGTCTGGGCGCTGCTGCCTCATAAGCTGGGCAGTAGGACCTGGCAGGCGGCTCTGGCTGGGCCTCGGGCTCCACGGGTTTTGCGCATCTGGTTCCACGCAGGACTCTGCTAAACGCTGCGTTCCCACTGATGCCCTGGATCCTGTGGGGAATTAACACGTTTCTTGTAACTCTGAGTGTTGGGTGGGAAACGAGGTGGCATCGTACTTGCTAAAATGCAGTCTTTGGGGTTGATCACTGGGAGCAGTATCAACCAAATAAACCTTCTGACTGCCTAAGTGTTGGAGGGCCTGCTTTTCATTTTAAATTAAGGTTTGTATAGGGTAATAGAAAAAAATTAGCAATAATGTGCTTGTATTTGTATGCCACCACGGCATATACTCATTTCCAGTGTGCTGGCTGAAGTTTAGGCTAAAGGTACTCCTGCTTTGAAAAACGAAGGATTAAGTGTCTGGTTTAATCAGCTCTGAGTAAGTTGTCACCATCTTGGTGTTCCTCAATCTCGTATTTGCAATAGATACCATTTCTGGTGCCACATTCCCACTGTTGAAAATATTGTACTTTTCAGGATGGAGGCTGCCCGATCAGGCTCCTTTACACACATAGTCTGCTGTGTTTGAGAGAGGTTTCTAACAGTCTGATGCCCACATGGCAGTCTCTGTGTAAACATTTTATTTGATGTCAGGTCTAGGCCAGTTTTAGAGAATCAGGAAGTACATGCTGTGATAAGGATGACTAAGCTATAATAACGGTATGGAAGACATTTGGTGGGGAACATGTGTGTCACGTTTTGCAGTGACACACAGAGCCGCCTGCCAGGTCCTACTGCTCAGCTTATGAGGCAGCAGCGCCCGGACACGCGAGAAGGTTCTTCGGGTCGTCAGGTCTGAAGGAGGATGCAGAGAAAGCAGTGATGGACTTGAATAACAGTTGATTTAATGGGCAACCAATCCATTCAGAGCTGTCCCCAGTGACTGACTTCAGGGAAGCCTGCTGCTGCCAGTACAAAATCGAAGAGAGCACAAGAGGGGGCTTAGGCAACTTCTTGCATCTGAAGCAAATCCCAAGAGCACTGGGAGCTGTGTGGGCGCTGGGGTAAAAAGCATAGATCCAGGTTCCGATCCCACAAAAGCGTTCTCAGTCTATAGACCATGGGCATGGTGATGGCAGAGAAGAAGAAAATTATTCACTTTTTGAAAATATCCCCAAACTGAAATAATTGGCTATGTGTTGTGTTAGAATGAACGTATCTTTTTTGTCCAGCTAGGTGTGGTGGTGGCTGATGCCTGGAATACTAGCATTTAGGAGGCAGAGATGGAATATTTACCACTAACTTCAAAGCCAGCCTAAGCTAGATTCCCAGAACTGTATACATCCAACATAGTGGGAAATGCTGCAATCCCACAACTGGGAGTTATAGTTGGGAGTACCAGGAAGGAGTTCAGGGTCATCCCTGGTATAATAGTGAGTTCAAGGATATATATATATATACTTCTTCTGTGTTAGGATGTTCAAGTCTTCCTGTTGCATGTTCGCTGGATTCTGGTGATACCATGTTGATTTTCAGGATGTTGGAGGAATTCTTGCATTGGCACCTACCTACCTCTTCCTTCATATGAGGCCAGCACAGTCTTGGCATCTTGGTCCAGTCTTTGCTGTGGCTGTGTACTTGGGAGTTTTTCTTGGTCTGCCCTCTCTTAGGTCCCCTCAGGACTGGAGCAGGCTCTCAGATACCCTCAGCCGTGAAGCAGGCTGTGTTGGGGGTTCCAAGGGCCTCACAGACGAAAAGGCTGGCTTGGGGACAGGGTGGAATGGAGTAAAGAAAGCCCAGCAGCAAGACATACCCCACTGGACGGCCAGAAAAGCTTAGGGAATTGGAGGGGGCCTGGATACAGTCTCCCCCCGGGCCTGTCCCAGAGAGTGGCACTTCAGACTGTCCAGCCGTGTGGCCACTTACTCACCTCTCTGGTTCTCCTCAGCATGGGAGCAGGGTGTCTTGCAGGGTTCCAAGGACCTCTCAGACAAAAAGGCAGGCTTGGGGGCAGGGAGAGATGGTAGAAAGAAGGTTATTTATATAGTAAAAATAAATATCTGACCAAAACTTATAAAAATCTACAAGTCTGCCATTTCTAAGCACCTGCCAAAACCCCTTTGGCTACTTTTCTACTGAGTAAAGTCTTACTTCTGTGCCCCTGATCCATTTGCCTCAAGGACTCTCTAACTGCTTATTTATATCAGAGTCACCCACTGTGATCAGTTCTGCTCCATACCACACAAAGTATTCCGTGGAGGGAATGTTCCTCCTGTTCTACTTCTCTAGTGTCTATAACAAATACAACAGACTTTGTATTTCAAGAAGAGCTTGACAACCATAATTGGATTACTATCAAGATAGAAGAGCTTTGTTTGGGAATAGAAAAGGTTGTAAAAACTTTAAATAGTTGTTTAGTGGGAAATATAAGCATGGGGCATAAAAACAATAGCTGGTGGAGACTGTGCCAGTCAGCTCAAGGTTCCAGTGCTTAAGTCCCAGACATGAAGACGTCAAAGTAGCTGAATAGGAGCCTATTCTGCTGTTCTAAGGCCCACTGCATAGAACTGAAGCTTTCCCATGTCTTCTAAGCAAAATAAACAATAACAACAAAAAGCTATGAAAGACCTCAAGAAATGTAGAGAAGGACAAAAATGGAAAGTTGTCAATACAAATAATATAGATTTATAAAGTAGGGACTGGGGCAATGAGGCCCTAAGCTCATTCCTGAACACCACATAACATGAGAGTGATGGTGTGTGGCCTGTAATCCTTGT
Organism: Ondatra zibethicus; assembly: GCA_004026605.1. Lineage (NCBI taxonomy): Eukaryota > Metazoa > Chordata > Mammalia > Rodentia > Cricetidae > Ondatra > Ondatra zibethicus. The sequence continues at coordinate 11,102 of PVIU01026597.1, read as the reverse complement.
ACTCAAGAGATAGAAAAACGAAGATCAGAAGTTCAAAATTATCTTCAGCTCCATATTCAGTTTGATTCCTGTCTATATAGACTCCAGCTGAAATAATAATAAAAATATATAAAATTAAAATAACACAAAATAAAAAGGTTTCGGCAAAGCCTTTTTAGTACAGAAAATATTTTCTTGAGAGTGGCAGGGTAAACCAAATAGGCTTCATAGTTGTTTTTAGCAGAGGTCTCTGTCACTATCAATAGTTCTTTTCAGGTTCTGTCAAACAGCTTTTGGTCTATAGTATGTTTTAATTCCCTTTAAAATGTCAAGGAATGTCCACAAATTTCTGCTGATATTTACCTTCTTTTGCGTTACATCGTCATAAACTTTGCATTGTAATGATCAACATCAAAGTTTTCTTCATAATCTTAGAGCACTACGACTATGTCTTAAAACATCTTTTAATAGGCAGAAAAAATCAAAATACCTCAAAGAACCACATTAATGATGGTATAAAAGAAATAACACAGAGCAGCACGAAAACAGATCTATACAGTTCATTGCAATCGCAGGACACAGAAGAACATATATGCCTGCTGATCGTGGCATGTGGCCCTAAGAATAGAGTCACTGGGGCTGGAGAAATGGCTCAGTGGTTAAGAGCACTGGTTGTTCTTCCAGAGGTCACGAGTTCAATTCCCAGCAACCACATGGTGGCTCATAACCACCTGTAATGAGATCTGGCGCCCTCTTCTGGCATGTGGGCATACATGGAGGCAGAATGTTGTATACATAATAAATAAATCTTTAAAAAAAATTTAAAAAAAGAATAGAGTCACTATAAGTGACATTTACTGCAGGCTTTATGCATATATGAAAGGGTTTTTCAGAGGTCCAATGGGCAGACTCATTCAGCAACATCAGAAGTGGCAGGATTACCTGGGTGGGGTCCTGCCCTGAGGTGACTGACTATTCCCTTTATTTCATTTCAAACCAAGCCTGTCCTTATCTCTTTCAGCAAGCCTTGACTCCATTAAATTTTCTGGGGCTCAAGTTGTACATTTTGTATTTCTTTTTGCCTGCTAGCTCTTTTTCATTGTATATCTGCAAAAGAATGAGTACTAATAAGCAAGTGGCATAGTCAATATTAGCCTATCTTGAAATCTGTCACCTGACTTTTTGTTTGTTTGTTTCTGGAGACAGGATTTCTCTGTAGCTTTGGAGCCTGTCCTAAAACTAGCTCTTGTAGACCAAGCTGGCCTCACAAAGATCGACTTGTCCCACCTCCTGAGTGCTGGGATTAAAGGCGTGTGCCACCAACGCCTGACTTCGGCCAACTAAATTAATCCATTATTGTTCAATTTTGCCTTAGGTAAGATTTTAGGATAAGGACAAAAGCAGCCACATTCTTTGCCAAAATATCACCAGGATAGTCTCTAGCCCAGTGGCTAATATTGTTCCCCCTGAAACCTCTTCAGCTGGGACTCCATTGTCCACATTGCGCTCAGCATCCTTATCTTCCAAGATCCTCCTAGAATGGCCCCTAAAGCCCCCCCCTACAGCATTCAACAATCACCTCCTAGTCCAAAGTTCAAAGTTTTCTACTTTCCTCCAAAGATCAGCATTGTCAGGCATGTCATATAATAGCCCACTCACTAGTACTTCTTAATTACTTTTATAGTTCCATGAACAAAGCAATACACACACCACACACACAATATTAATAATAATCATGGTAGCGAACATGGCATCAGGCAGGTAGACATGGCACTGGAGCAGTAGCTAAGAGCTTATATCATTATTCATAAACATAAGGCAGAAAGCACTAACTGGGAAAGGTGTGGGTTTTTGAAACTTGAAAGTCTACCACCAGTGACATGTCTCATCCAACAAGGCCATACCCCCTAATCATTCTCAAATAGTGCAACCAACTGAGGACCAAGCACTCAAATATATGAGCCTATGGGGACCATTCTCATTCAAACCATCACCCCACTACACTTCTGCATAATTTCCTATTCTGCTGACTAATTATATATGAGAAACATGCACACACACACACATAATCTCTCAATAGCACAAGAAGCATTAGAAGTCATAATGAATTGATATTATAGGAAAACACAAAGAAATAACTGCATTATTCAAGTAATGTACTAGAAACTGACCCAAAACACTGTTGTCTACTCAGTGTTCTGGGAAGGCTATCAGTTAATACCTGTGCTTCTGTATCCATTCTTTTCGATGCCTAGATTGTTGTGGTGGTTTGACAGAAAATGCCCACCAAGGGAATGGCACTATTAGGAGGTGTGACCTTGTTGGAGGAAGTGTGTCACTGTGGAGGTAGGCTTTGAAGTGTGTCTTATGGTTTATACTACTGTGAAGAAATGCCATGACCACAGCAGCTCTTATAAAGATACCATTTAATTGGGGTGGCTTGCTTACAGTTTCAGAGGTTCAGTCCATTATGATCAAGGCAGGGAGAACAGTGGCGTGTAAGCAGACATGGTGCTGGAGTCCTACATCTTGACTCAGAGGCAACAGGAAGCTGAAAGACTATTTAAAAAGTGGCTGCCTTTAGACCTTGTCTGAAGAGTCCACCTGAAGCTAAGGTGAAGAATTTTGGATTAATTCCTTAGGCAGAAGAAATCTCAAAATAGTCTAATATAGACTCTATCATGTGGGTATTAGAGTATTAGGGGCTGCAAACCCCCTGCCCCTTGACTTTCTTTGCCTGCCTCAGACCCTTTGCCTGCTGGAGTGAACTGAGCAAAACAACTTGTTTCCCTGTGCCTGCAGCTGCTCAGAGCAAGAGACCCTGAGGGCAGGGGAGTGGGTTCTGTGAGGCCTGCAGCTGAAAGATCCCACACAGCTATCAGTTAATGATCCCTATATAAGCTTCCCTGGAGCACAATAAAGTTGGCATTCTTGTATCAAGGATGACCTGTGTCCCGTCCCCGTGTCTCTCTCTATCTCTCTTTCTCTCTCTCTCTCTCTCTCTCTCTGTGTGTGTGTTTAAATCTCCAGAGCCCTTGCCCAAGACTTACATCCAGTCCCGTAGCTAAGACACTAGCTACATTAGAGGTAACTCTAATGAAGATTTATAATGAAGAGGAGCAAGCTGAACAAGGAAAAATATTTGAGGAGAAAAATGGCACCAGAAATTAGAATGAAGCGACAGGATGCGATCAAGGAGATAAATGGAGTGAAGGGAGTGGTGACCTCTGGGCAATATCCCACACAACTAAGTTTCCAATTTGTGAAAAGCAACTAAACAAAGGTTTAGAGCTGGGCTTGCTGGGAAGGCCCAGGCTGGCAGAGCTCTGAGACTGAGGCCAGCCTGGTCTAAAGAGCAAATTCAAGGATGGTCAAGCTTAGGCAGTGAAAGATAAAGAAGCCATGTTCCAGCCCCCAAGAGCAGCAGAACTTGGCAGCTTTGGCCATTTGGTTCTAGCTTTAAGGAGAGAAGACAAATATTATGGAATAAAGCCTCTGAGGCCAGACATGTGTCAAAGGTGTAATGAAGGACTAGTAGAGAGGTCATTGCACGAAACTGTGAAGTTGAAGCCTGAATTGCCTTGGAGAACCTAAGATGTTAGAGATGTTATAGCTGTGGGATTCCTGCTGTGGAGAGCAGTTAGCAGGGAAAGCAACCAGAGAAAAGAAGTGTGCTACAGTCAACAAAGATAAATGTAGTGGGAAATGTGGAGAACATTTTGACGTAAGACACGGAGATGTCAAGTTTGGAGTTTGCCCAACTCGTTTTCAGTCTTGGGTTTCATTCAGTATTTCCTCACTGTGCTGCCTTCCCTGCATTCTGGAATGGTAGTGTATTTCCTGTGGCTTTATATATTGGAAGTATGTGATCTGCTTTTTTATTTTAATTTTATATGGGATTACAGTTAACAGATCGCACAAATGGCAGAAGAGACTTTGAATTTTGGACTCTTTAAACATTGTGGAGACTGTGATAGACTATGGGGACTTTTGAAGTTGGACTAAATGCATTTTGCATTATATGGCTATAAGCCTTTGGGGGCCAGGGAGTAGAATGTGGTGGTTTGAAAGGAACCAGCCCCCAAAGGGAGGGGCAGTATTAGGAAGTGTGGTCTTGCTGGAGGAAGTGTGTCACTGTAGGGGCGGGCTTTGAGGTCTTTTTTACAAGTTTCACTCAGTGTGACAGTCAACCGACTTCCTGTTGCATCTGAGTCAAGATGTAGAACTCGAAGTTCCAGCACCACATCTGCTTGAATGGCACCATGCTCCCTGCCATGAAGATAATGAACTGAACCTCTGAAACTGTGAACCCCCTCAATTAAATGTTTTCTTTATAAGAGTTGCCATGGCCATGGTGCCTCCTCACAGCAATAGAAACCCTAACTGAGACAATTGCCCTGCCAGTCTGTAGAATAATAATTTTACATACTTATCTCATATCTTTAAGATATACTGCATTTACCAGATATGATGTCTTATTCTTGTAACCCATCATTTGGGAGGCCAAAGCAGGAGAATTGCTGCAAGATGGAGTCTAGTCTAAGCTACATATTGAGTTCCCAAGTCTGTTTCTCTCTCTCTTTCTCACTCACACACACACACACTCACACACACACAAGTTTCAAGAGAAAAACCAATAATGAAGATACACAGTAGTGTCGCTTCCTACAAAGAGACTTCTCCAATTCATCTAAGCAGAAGTTACAGGCTTGATTAGGTTCTCACTTATTTTGCTTATATACCCTTTATACCACCTGCAAATGTTCACTGCAGAATAAAAACCACTCTAAATACTGTAAACAGAAGGAGATTTAACACTGCGCAAGGTGTCCAGGCTGGGCCTCCTGGGGCGATTTTCATAATACTATAGAACTGACCAACTTAGAACAAGAGCATACTCCATAGCTGTGGTTCAGTTCAAAATCTCAGAATTGGACAGTTGGTCACACTTCTGCTGAAATGGCCTCTTTACAGTCAGAGGAATGGGAAACAGGCCTGGGGCTGCAGCAGCAGAGTAACCACTGCTCTCTGGGTCATGTTTGCCAATGGCAAATAGTCAGAAGCAGAATAATCAGTCCTTTGGAATTGCATGTGAGTATATCCAATTAGTAGACCCTAATTTATATCCAAGTGCCTAGCTGAAAGAGAGGGGAGGGAATCTCAGTTTGAGATCTTTCAGTCTTTGTCAAATAGCAAGGGTCTAGTAAAGACAGAAATGGAAGCTGAGTGCGACAGTCTGGATCACTAGCTATGGTGCCTTGTAGACTGCATTTTGATGTGTGTTCTTTCATCAGAGGCTGGCAAAAGGGAGCAACAGTATTTGATTTGTCCTGATCTCAAATGCTTAGATGGTCGGTACCAAAAGATACTTTCAAAATGAGCAGTTTCTTTACAATCTCCCATGTGAGTTACAACTGAATTCAAAGGAAAATCCAGGGCATTATTCCTATTATTTGCCTGGTACACTCCATGCTTTCTGAGTAGTATGTGCACAGACCTTACAAGGAAGGATTATGGTCTGAGTAGGAACTATTTACCCAACGCATCTATTTCTCCAGTGAGAATTGTGTCAACAAACCACATTCCATTCTTGTTTATGCCCAAACCCCAGAGCTACATATTTGGGGATTTTCCTAAATCCTATTTGATCATAGTAGCTCAAGAAAATTTCAGGTTATGGTTGTGGAGCATAGTTCTGGATCCAAGAGGAAACCATTGTTGCTAGGCAGAAGACTGGTGCACGCTCCTGGTTTTCCCCACAGAATATCATTAGTAAGCATTTCTGAAAACTGAACTTCCATCTCCCACCCCACACAACAGACGTGAATGCACACCCTCCCTCTGACATCACAAACACTATAAAGTCCATTACTTCCTTATGCTTGCTCTAAAGAACCTATTCCCCTGGTCCACATGTCCACCTCCATGCTTGACCTGTCACTTTTCTTTCTGAAATGCCCACTTTCTTCTTATTTGGAGTGGAATCCAATTTTATCTTGAGTTTCATGAACTCTCTGTTCTTCATAATTGAGTGCCTACCCTTATCACTTCTACACAGTTCTTCTGGGTCCAGATCTTTAATATTCTCCCATCTGCTGTCCTACTGCCTAGTATGGTTTTCTTATTTACCTTTACTTTGTCACTTGGTTGGGCCCATATGCATAGTATTTCAGTTACAGCATTTTGTCCTTTCATCTTACAATTACTTCATTTTAAATTATTTTTGTCTTCAGGTATGAAGGTTAATGTGTAATCACAGGTAAGAGTGAAATGGTCAGGATATAATTATAATTTTCTTAGTTATTATGATTAAAGTAGCACAATTGTGATCAACTCCTATACATTGCATTCCTCCTCCAGTCATTCTAGAAATTTTGATTTGAGGCAGTGTCTGATGGAGCCCTGGGTAGCATCGATATCACTGTGTAGCTGAGGATGATCTTGAACTTCTGATTCTCCTGCCTTTGCCACCTGAATTCTGAGATTATTGACAGATAATGGGATTGTATGGCCACAACAATAGCCAGTTTTTTTATGGGATGCTGTATATAGAACCTGAGGCTTTGTGCACATTTCAAGCAGTCAACCAACTCAGCTTACATCCTCAGCCACAAAGGATTCTATTCTCCTGCTATTATTGTCTTAGTACCTACCTGAATTGAATGATGCTAGGACATAGGGCAGGTACTTGACAGGCATGAACAGGAATGAATCTGAGGCTCCATGGTATCAGATAGAATTTCTCAGTAAACTAATTATCTTTATTAATCTGGGGTTCAGAGTAAAATCTGAGTTTGAGGTGAAAGTTGGGAGTCATCAGCTATTGATGAGAACTGAAGTGAGGATCCTGGATGAGATCGCCTGGAAATGTTCTGCATCTATGGGAAAGATGATTTGCTAGTTTGTTGTGTTATAGGATTCTAGAACGATAGTATAATCTTCAGTCAGGTTTGGGCACACAGTATAAGGAGATCACCGCAAACACCATCAAATGCAGCCATTTCTTCCTGCTTCCCTTAGACAAAGCCAGCAATTTCGTAGAAAGTTTTATGATGTCACCAGGGTAAAGAAGCAAACAGCAGCATTTATCATTTATGGAAAAGCACACTAATAATTCACTGTTTCAATTAACATTTACTGTTAATCAAGATTTCATGTCTGAAAGCGTCATAGCCAGGCTCAGCAGGTTTGTTTAGAACCAATCTCCATCTGCCTGCCTTCAAGCCACAAAGATACAAAACAAATAAAAGCTCTTTTATTTTCTTAAAAAATTAAAACAATCTTTTTTCATTTTACATACCAATCCCAGTTCCCACTTCCTCCCCTCCATCTATTCCATCCACCTTTCTCCCATACCTCCCCATCCATTCCTCAGAGACGGTAAGGCACATTGCTTTGGGGAAGGTCCAACACCCTCCCTACTATATCTAGGTGAGCAAGGTAGTCATGCTAGTTCTTCTTAAAGTAGGAGATGGGAGGTACCTTCCAAAGAAGATGCTCCTGAAAGCCAGGCATCCTGTGAAGTTAATAAAACCTTGTGATTTTTAACAAATCTAAATAGGATGTGATGAATCCCAACTTTCACCTCAAACTCAGATTTACCCTGAACCCCAGTTTTATAAAGACAATTATTACTGGGAAATTCTATCGGATGTTTTATGAAGCAGCAGATTCATATCCACTCAACAAATACATGTCATATGTCCCTGAATCATTTTATTCTGGGCAGGTACCAGAAAATAATAATTAGCAGAGGAATAGAGTTCTTTGTGGCTGAGAAAGTAAGCTCAGTTGGTGGAGTGCTTGAAACATGCACACAAACCCAGTTCACAAAGGAAATGTCTGAGTTAAGAAGAGCTTCTCCGCCGGCAGAAAAAACTCCAATCAAACAGATCAGACCAAATCAAATATGCCCACATTTAATAAATGCCATGGTCCCGGGTGGCTGGAGAGCACAGCAGGGAGAGACACAGAGATGGGGGAGAGGGGAGACACACAAAACCCACAGAAAGTAGCCAGACTTGAGTCAACACCCCTTTTTCCAAAGAGAGTCTAAAATGTTGGTCATAAATATCAGCTCAGCTTCCTGTCATCCCTTATACAGTCTGGAATGTACACCTTCACTCAGCCTCCATTTTTGGAGGCCTCCCTCCATGCCCATTGAACCTTGACCCCTCCCCAGGAAAGGTCAAGACTACTCTACAGGCTATTTAAACAGCTCCCCAGAAAATGAACAATGTGTTTTTTTCCTCTCCGGTGGTTGTGTTGGAGGCTTTCCATTTCCTGTCAGTTTGGGCCACCATGGAGTGCAGGCGTCTAATTAAACCTGGATTATCTTTTAATTTGGTCTGATTTAGTTTGGCTGGGAAAATTATGCATCAGTGGAGAGGCTCGGTTAGGATATATTCCAAAAATGAGTTTTTCTCTCTGAGATTAAACCTTAGTTTCTACTGTCTCTCTTCCATGTTCTTTAGTAAGAGCTATGTCTTTCTATCTGTCCCCTTGTCCAAGTTGGAAGATATTCTACATTATTGTCTATATATTCTAGAACACTAGCCTGCTTCTTCCTATGTGTCAATTTATAATCTGGCTATTTGCTGTTAACTATTTCTACAAAACAAAAACAAACCTAACAAAAACAAACGTTCCCTTCTGAATAGGAAAAGAAGAAAGAATCGTTCCTATCATTTGTTTTAACATTGTTGCTATTGTTCCAAAATGCATGGAACCTTAGCTGGAAATATTTAATTGTAACAGGCATGCTTTGTCTGGAATAACAATAATCCTTTACTACAAAGCATCAAATGGTCAGAGATTCTGCGTCTTTTGCTTAAATAGGATTTCTATAATTTTTCTGTGCCTGTTTGCCCATCTGAGATATGGATATAGTACAGTATAACTCAGAAGGTTCTTTCATTAAAGGAATCACTGACGAAGCATTTGCACACTGGCTGCCTCCAAAGAACACTAAAGCACTGAAAACATTTCTGCATTACAGTAGCTGAGATGGAATTCTTTTATACACTTAAGAAATGCATGCGACCTTATCTCATGTACTTTTCCAACTATTCATTTCAGCTTTTGTTGGGGCCCACAAGACTCTACAGTAAATATACAGCTGACAGATTCATAAAGGCAAACCCACAAGTGGACAACTTATGGGGCACCCGTTTTGCAGAGCTACAGGAACACTTGTCTTTTGGAAAAGCCACTGTCTTATCTGTGGAAACCTTGCAAAGTCATGATTCTTTTGAAATGGGATGCATTCCCAAAACACTTCAACAGTGTGACTTCTGCATGGGCAATGCAGTGAGCTTGCTCCATTCCCCCACACCGTGAGGACTGGGAAAGATGGCATTCACTATTTGTTCTAGCAGTCAAATTTACAGGGTCAATCCCACAAAATTACCAGCTAACAGATCACAAAGAAATTTCTATAGAAGAGAGGCACTGAAAAGGAAGGCAGTGTGCCCCATCTTTGCTAACAAACAAATCTGGGTGTCCCCAAGCTGATTATCACCAAAGAGGAGGAGAATGGGTGGATGCTTACTAACTTTATCTGATGGTTAGGGACGTCAGGTACTTCCCCTTGCATGCTGGCTCTTTCCTAGTAGGGTTGCCTGTCCGGAGCGCTGCTTTATCAGGTTCTGCCTGCCCTTTTTGTGATATCAATACGCATATGATTATCATCCTTGCCTATGGAATTTCAATACGCATACGATCATCATCCTTGCCTATGGAATTTCAATATGCATATGATCATCATCCTTGCCTATGGAATTTCAATACGCATATGATCATCATCCTTGCCTATGGAATTTTCCAACTGTGTCTGTGAAAACTAGAAACCTAGTGGAGGTCAGCCCTTAATCTTCTTCTTTTCACTACTTTTTCTCCTTCTTCCCCTTACTCTCCTTTTTTCTTCTCCTTATTCTTCCCCTTATTTTTCTTTTTCTCCGCATTCCTTCACTTCACTTTTTTCCCAAACAAGAAAAATAAAGAACATGCAGAGGTAACATGCTTGAGTTAATTTTTTACCCTCAGATCCTTGCCTGCCATAGGCATCCAATTCTGAGCCCTGATGGGGTACTGAGGCTGGTACTCAAAGGCCCTAGTAAGCTTTCTCATTCATTTAGCATTCAATAGATGACTGTTATATACTAGGTTTTCTTCCAGGAGATGAGGATCCAATCGAAACCCACATCCCTATAGAAACTCCAGCTTCATCTAGGGAAAAAACTTACAGGAATGAATTTATAGCTACACAGTCATTCAGTTATCCATTCCTCTGCCACTATTCTTCCCCCACCCTTAAAATAGATTATAAGCTGCTAGCTATCTTGGATTAAAGAGATCATAGACAGAGAGCTAGTTAAATAAAATTAATGAAGAAAATATTGGGCGGCACAATAATTCTCCATTTTCTACTGGAGTATGTTCCCAGTACTCAAGCTGAGCTTGAAATTTTGAATATCCTAGACCCTGTACATACATACAAACTAATAATAAACTTTCCTTTTTAACTTACACATGATATGAAATTAATTAAAGCAAATAAAAATATATACTAAATACTAAAATATAATAAGTACAATAATATAGTATAATAAAATTGTCAGGATTACTCTCTTGGAGCTCATTAAGAAAAACAAGGATTATTTTGAACACAAGCACTCCCTCCTTTGTGGTTCTGTTTTTTTTTTTTTTCTTTTGTGGCTTTGGGGATCAAACGAGGTACTTTACACATTAGCCAGAATCCCCAGACTGAACACAAGCACTGTGATACTGCAGTAAGTGATCTGATGGCTGAGACAGCTACTGAATTATCAGCAGGCAGGAGGCATACACCACACAGATACACTACTGGGCCACACTGGGCCATGGGATGTTTCATGGGTAAAACAGACTTAAATGATTTAGGATTTCATTGCTTTGTTCCTCCAACTTTTACTAATAGATTTTGGACCAGAGTTTACCACAGATAACTGAAACTGAAACCATAAAAAAGTGACTATTTTAGTCAATGGTAACCAGAAAAGGATCATACACAAGTGGCTGCCTTAACTTGATGAGTCCTTAAAAACTGTGAAAATGATGCTGGAGTATAGCTCTTCACAGTTGAT
>PVIU01026596.1:0-21749 GCA_004026605.1 Ondatra zibethicus | reverse complement strand
TGGCTCTGTAGTATAGTTTGAAGTAAGGGATTGTGATGCCTCCAGATGTTCTTTTGTTGCCCAGGATTGTTTTGGCTATCCTGGGTTTTTTGCTTTTCCAAATGAAGTTGAGTATTGTTCTTTCGAGGTCTTTGAAGAATTTTGTTGGTATTTTGATTGGCATTGCGTTGAATCTGTAGATTGCTTTCGGTAGGATTGCCATTTTTACTATATTGATTCTGCCTACCCAAGAGCATGGGAGGTCTTTCCATCTTCTGGTGTCTTTTTCAATTTCTTTCTTCAAAGATTCAAAGTTCTTATCATACAAGTCTTCCACTTGTTTGGTTAGAGTTACTCCGAGATATTTTATGCCATTTGTGGCTATTGTGAAGGGTGTTGATTCTCTGATTTCTTCCTCAGCTCTTTTATCATCCGTGTACAGGAGGGCTACTGATTTTTTTTTTTTGAGTTAATCTTGTATCCTGCTACATTTCTGAATGTGTTTATGAGTTGTAGAAGTTCTTTGGTAGAATTTTTGGAATCACTTATGTAAACTATTATATCATCAGCAAACAGTGAGAGTTTGACTTCTTCTTTTCCAATTTGTATTCCCTTGATCGCCCTTTGGTGTCTTATTGCTCTAGCTAGGACCTCAAGAACTATATTGAATAGGTATGAAGATAGTGGACAACCTTGTCTTGTTCCTGATTTCAGTGGAATCGCTGGGAGTTTCTCTCCATTTAGTTTGATGTTGGCTGTTGGCTTGCTGTAATCTCCCAGCTGCATGCATGTTGAAATTACCTGAAGCCCAAGTCCCACCTCTGATGTTAGGACCTTGTGGGCAGGAGCAGGCGGAGGAGGTCTTGCAAATACCACCAGCAACAATATTAATTATGCCCTCTCTAGCTGATTCTGATGAATGGCCAGGGTTATCTATTACTTCACAGACTGGGCAGATCATACCTTCCTAAAGCTTTGACCCTTAATACAGTTCTTCATGTTGTGGTGACCCCTACCATAAATTTTTTGTTGCTACTTTATAACTTTAATCTTGCTACTGTTATAAATTATAATGCAAATGTCTGGTATGCAGGGTATCTGATATGTGACCCCTGTGAAAGGGTCATTTGACTCCCAAGGGGTCAGATGACCCATACATTGAGAACTGCTGATATAGACTCTCTGGAAGGGCCTGCTTCCTGCTCTATGTCTCCCTCTTGGTCTTTCTGCCAGAGCTACTGTTCCCTTGTCCTATTTCACCTGGTTAATTCCTGTATGGTCTTCAGAGCTTACCTATCACTGTCTCTCGTGCCTAAAAAGCATCTCATAGTGGGTTCTCAGTACGTCTTTGACTAGTGATTGGATAAATTTGAGTTAGATGACTGAACAATGGTAATCCTGCATCCAAAGGATGCCTACATTCAAATCTCCACAACAACGGTGCCTAACAAAGTAAAAAAGGATTTCGGACCTGTGTTCAAATCAAGAATCTAGGGGGATTGTATCTTTCGTTGTTAAGTGGGCCCAAAGTAATCACTAGGGTCCTTACAAGAGGGAGGCAACAGCCATGGAATGAGGAAGAGAGGCAAGAGGCAGAGGTCAAAGAGATAAGGCTGTGCTTGCTGACTTTGAAACTATAAAAGTCAGGAGTCAAGTTTCCAGAAAATGGACGAGCTGTGACCAATTGTCCTCCAGAGTCTCCAAGGAGAGAATGTTCCTGCCAACAGCCTTGACTTCAGAGAAGTGAAATCTTTCCACTTCTGGCCTACAGAAGTATAAGATGATAAATCTGTAACAAAAGCTAATTATTGTAAATGACTAAGTTTTTGCTATTTGTTATAGCAGCAACAGGAAAAATTAATAGATGACAATTTATCTCTTCCCCATAGGAGCATGTTAAGTAACTTTTATATATGCTGATGATATGTATATGATATACTTTCTGTGCCTCAGTTTCCCCATGTGTGACAAGGGTTCAGATGAGGTTTAAGTGACAAAGTAAATTAACAGTGCCTTTTATGAAGTAAGCACCCAATAAACTATTCTTATTAACCCATAACAGCCTTCTAGTTACACTCTTTGTATTTGCTGAAGGAGACTAAGATGTAGATATAATTCCTAATGCCTGATTTTACTATTTCACCCATGGACTTGATCCCAGAGAAAAGGGATCCTCCAGCCTGTTCTAAGCTCTCAGCAATCATTCCTTCTAGCAGTTATTTTGCCCTTGGTCCTATCCCATGGAAGGATCTGCTTCCTGCTCATCTGCTTGGCTGTCATCTCTTCTGGTCCTGTTGATGAGCAACTCCAGCTTCAGGAACTCATGAGTCCTTTAGCTGCCTTGGGAAGAATGGTTGAAAGGTAAGTGAATGCTTTGAGAATGAGCATGAATCCCTGGAAGGATGGGGAAGTACATGGCTGTGGTGACTTCTCTTGCTGACTGTGCAGCCATGGCACTCTACCCAGCTTACCCAACCTCAGCTCGTCCTTCTGTGAATAGACCCATCTCAGTATTTACTTTCCAGGATTGTCCTGAAGATAAATGGAGAGGTGTTCCTCAAGCATTCAGTCCTGTGCCCCACGCACAGACTGCATTCTGAGTGCCTCCAGCATTAGTTCAAGCAGGAATGATGAGTCAGTGCAACCTGACTGCCAATGTTTGCCGAAAGAGAGCCTCCTGATACTCTTCAATGCCCCTAAGTGCCTCAAGGGGCGTTGTCTATGTGCCTGCCATGTTGGAAATAAAAACTGGAATATTTAAAACATTTCTAAATCCTTGCAAAGATAGCAATAAACTCATTATGTGTTAACATGTCTTCAAATGTAGTTCATTCTTTTCCAATATGAATTGAGTGACTTGCTCTATATATCCGTAAATCTCCTCTGTTTTAAGAGAATACACCTGGGTGTTGTATTTGCTTCTTATTTATTCTGATATAGTCCCACAGGTCAGGGAGGTTCTGGAAAATTCTACCATGTACTTACGAAAGAATAAGAGTAAAAGATAATATCTTGGGATATTTTGTTCACAAATGATCTGAAGAAATCTCAGAGGGGGCCCAGGACACTTTTTTTTTTCAGAACCACTGACTTGAAAATATATTTTAATCTTGGTACACATATATATCATAAGTTAAGATTGCTTATCACCACCAACTTGGTATGGGCAACAATTAGAGTCAGACAGTACCATAGCTTGAAGAGCATGCAGTGTCAGGGGCTCTCAGTCTCTGCCAACAGGATATAAGATGCTCTATCAGTTTATTAGATATTATCAAAGATATCTTTAGAGTTATGAAGGCTCACATTCTACTCCTCCTCCTGAACTCCTTAGATGAATTAAGAAATAAATTGATACATTACATAATAGAATGCTATAATAAATACTATAATGAACAGCATTAGTAATAGAACTCTACCATGAAAGTAATATATACTCACATAACTGAACACTGCTGCTAAAAAAGTGAATTAACCAATTCCCAACAGTTCAGGCTCCCAGGAACTTGAGACCATCCCATTTCATAAAATAATAATAATAATGATGATGATGATGATAATAATATCGTGTGAACCTGAAAATATCTTGAGGGCAGTGAACAAACAGTGACAGAGGTTCAAATTTATTGTTTCACTTACATAAGGTTTGGAAGTATGTGAAACAAAATTATATATCATTGATGGGCATGCCCCTGTTTTGGACATTTATAGTCATGCCAAGGATGAGAACTATCACATTTGGGACAATGGTGAGTTTTGGTCTTGTCCTCCTTTTGAATCATGAGGCTACATAGTGAACCAGGGAGAGGGCTTAGAGGATTTGCTCATATCTGCAGTGTTTTATATATTCTTAAAAATGTGTATTTAAAAATTGTCTGCTTGTAGCTAGGTGGTGGTGGCGCACACCTTTTCACCCAGCACTCAGGAGGCAGAGGTAAGTGGATCTCTGAGTTCAAGCCAGCCTGGTTTTACAGAGTGAGTTCCTGGACAGTCAGGGCTGCCCAGAGAAACCCTGTCTTGAAAAACCAAACCAAAGCAAATTGCCTGCTTGAGCTTTTATTTTCCAGTGAAAGGGAACATGCAGGAAAGCAGGCCATGATACCAACAGCTCAAAACTCCCTGCCAAAAGACCCCTGGCTCCTTTGCTCTTGTTGGCTATGGACAGGTTCAGTTATATAATCAAAATACTCATTTATAAGCCATTAGTTGGTGCTTACCTTGGGCAACCTTTGAAACAGAAGAACATCTTGCCTAAAGGCTGATACAAGCCATGTTTGCTGGTGCCAAGGAACCTTATTAACTTTAATTTTCATTCTCCCTCCTCTCTCCCTCCCTCCCTTCCTCACTTCTTTCCTTCCCTCTTTTTTGAGATGTGTAGCCCTGGTTTGTTTGGAATTCATTATGTAGACCAGGCTGGCCTGGAACTCACAGAGATCTTCCTGCTTCTGCCCGTAAGTGCTGGAATTAAAGGTGAGCACCACCATGTCCTACAGCATCCTGCTAATTTTACCAGGGGCTTGATAATGAAGGGAAAGCTTGGGGTTGAGGACAGCTCACTGACAGACTTCCTTCTGATGCAGAGAGCTGGACACATGCCCTTTCTCTGCAGTCCTGCTCTGAGACCCCCTCTAGCTTTCTTGCCAGCCAAGGAGTAGGAAAAGGGGTTGTAAAGATTTGAATGTGTACCCCAAAGTTCAAGTGCTAGAACTTAATCTCCAGTGCATCAGGGTTGAGAGATGGGACCTTTAATAGGTGTTCGGGCCCGAGGACTCTCGCTGTAGAAGTAGATTCACGCTGTTATCAGTGCTGTAGAGTGGGCTACTTATAGCCCTAACTTTCTTGATTTCTCCAAGTGATAATCTGACATGTGACTACCTAGCCAGAAGGACTTCCAACAGATGTAGACCCCCAGGATTAGACTTTCCAGCCTCCAGGGCTATGTGTTGAATAACTTTAATTCCTTACAAGTTACCTAGTCTTGAGAATTCTGATAGAGCAACACAAAGTGGACTGGGCAAGGGACTGCCTCATTCCTCAGCCTGTCAAAGTCAGCTGGACTCACATCCTCAGGGAGGGATGACAGATTTGGGCTTTTATTTTTGGGAATTGATGGTCTGAGATTTAGGGGTGTCGTGGGTTGTCAAACCTACCAGCCTGGGTTTCTGAGAGGGACTGTCTCTGAGCGTCTCTGAGCTGTTGAGTCATCTCTCACTCAACAGTGACAAAGTCCCCGTACTTTCTTGCTTACTGCTGTACTGTTTCTGATCTCAATTTCTCTCTTCTTCCACTTAGGAAAGGACCGCTGTCCTGTGAACCTACCTGGAGCCCCTACTTGGCCAACTCTTAGCTTCTGGTGATGCTGCCATTTTCTTCTAGGTGAGGCTTACAGGTGCGACTTGGGTAAAAATGAGGATCTGAAGCTGTGCTTATGTCCATTTGTCCTGGAGGGGTCGCATTAGTGGTCCTTGGGGAAATAAGGTGGGGATCTGAGAGAGAGGGAGAGAGAGAGAGAGGAGTCAAGACTCTCCCATCTCCAGTTTCTTTACCCAACTCACAAGTGTTCACTTCTCCTCCTTTCTTCTGCTCTTCTCAGTACCTGATGCAAGCACTCATTAGGGACCAAAATGAAAAAAAAAACAACAACAACATTTTAAGCATTCTCTAAGTCTACAATATATGTCGGTCTATATAACAGGCACTGAGGCACACGTCTGGCTGAATAAAAACACCTGTTAAATTATTTTCTACATTTTCTCAATAATGATTAAGCATAGAAGAAACTCTACTTATTATTTTCACCCAAATTTGTTTCTACTTCAGGACATTGTTCTTCAGAACAAAATATGCTGATACCCAGCTGTATATTATAGGGCCTATTCACCAATTTTAGTATTTTCACTGATGATGAACACATCCCTCTAGGTGCCCACTCTGCTCACAGTTTTCTTTGTCTGTTTTGAGGGTCTCATAGTTTAGCCCAACTTGGCCTTGACGTTGTCCCACCGCTTCAGTCTCCCGTGTAGCTGAGATTATGGGCATGCACTGCCATGCCTGACCAATCACAGCTATTTTTAACTCCTGGTAGCATTATGTTGTGTAGTCATTACCTGGGGAAAGAAGGTGTGTTATAAGATGTAATTTAGGGAGAACACCAAGAACTCAGAACATAATGGCATAACGAATGCAGCGCTAACTGTAGCTGTTTGTAACGGATGGCGTAGAGGCTGATGAGATGTTGGTCCTTGTTCCCTAAAACAAGGCCTCCATTTTGTTGTAAGATGCTCAACCTATTTAACAAAAATCTGGGACTCTCTAGTGGCACCTGCCATCTCGTAAACACTCACGTAGTTGATCTCAGAACGGCAGGATGGCCTAGGCAGCTCCATTTAGAGAACCGGAGTGAACTTAAGCCTCTTTCCTTATGATGTTAGCAGCTCTTGGAGCGGGGAGAGCGAGGGGAGAGCTTGAAAGGTCTTTAGGATGAAGAGAAGTGACCTGGCCATTTATTAATACTATAGGATTTGTTTGTGGGGGGGGGTCACTATTTTTTTAAAAAGTCAATTTGGTGCCAGACACTTTGGGGTGCTTAGGCTCTGAGGTACAGAGAAATGGCAGTTTCTCCCCTGAGGCTGCTCGGTCTGTGTGGCAGAATATGTTAAACTGGGGAAAGCACAAGGGAAGAATGCTCAGCCTGGAAGCTTGGGGAAGAGACAGACCCACACTGGCCTGGTGCTCAAGATGAAGTGGGTAGGACTCCTCCCAAAAATTAGTCAACATTTTAAACAGTATAATAAAAAAGACACTGAAATAGCCAATTTTGGAGGGCATTGTGTGCCATGATAAGGCAGCTCCCCCAGCTGGGCTGTCCCCAGTGGGCCACACAGGAAGTTAGAAAGGACAGGTGGCATGGGGAAACTGAGCTTGTCCTCTGACACACGTCCCTTTGTTACTGGCTTGTAGATTTGTCCCTCGTTAGGCGAAGATTGTAGCTGGAGAAGAGAAAGAGGGGAAACAGGAGAAAGAAATCCAATTTTGACAGCAGAGAGGAAAAGGTAGCTTGGGTGGGGGTGGGGCAACTGGCTAGTACAGTCATTTGTATTTAAAAGATGTATGCAATTTACGTGTCTGTGAGCCAGAGACTCCCGAGAACATAAATTTCCCACACTTCGCAGCAATTCATCAATCCCGAACTTCATCTCCTAGTTATTTATGAGTTTGTACATCTTGAATAAATACCAGGCAAGGTTTTTTTTTTAAGTTTGACTTTTCATTTAATATGCTTATTTTAGAATGCACCCCCACCCCCACTCCCGCCGCCTGCCGTAACCGAGTTAAAAATTAAAGCCTCACACTCAAAGGTGGTAAAAAGGCAGTTGCTCCGGTAACTCCAGGTCACCAACCAACTCAGTTCTTAATTACGAGACAATTAAACCGAGAGAGTGGTGTGTCTTCCTTGGATGTGTGAACGTGAGTGTGGATGTAACAGATGGCAGTTTGACACATCAACTTTGGGAGGCAGTTCAGTCAAGTTAAACTCTCTGAGAAGTGCTAAAAATATTGAGCTTGACTTCCATACTTCTGTGCCGAGTGTAAGATTAACTCTGCAGCTGTGCTAACCAGGACACCCCGAGTAGCTGAAAGAACAAGTTGATATCTTTAGCATTTTCGGAACTGCCATTCCAATTAGACTCCTTAGAAGGGGCATAAGGACTTCCTCAGGCCACAGCCATGACTTAAGAGTGAAAAAGCCTTTGACTTAG
This sequence comes from Ondatra zibethicus, assembly GCA_004026605.1. Lineage (NCBI taxonomy): Eukaryota > Metazoa > Chordata > Mammalia > Rodentia > Cricetidae > Ondatra > Ondatra zibethicus. The sequence goes on along the minus strand of PVIU01026596.1, from coordinate 14,010 downwards.
CCAGGAATGGTGTCACGTGTCCATAATCTCAGTACTTGGGAAGTTGTGGCTGTGGGTGTGGAGTGGGTGTTGGGTGGTGAGTTTGATGCTGGTTTGGGCTCTATCTTTTGGTGCCTTAAATTTTCTTTTCCAACTCTAAGAACAAAGTACAGAATGCCTCAAACCTGACCCTGTCTGGAAGAGTCTAGAAGTCACAGTAGAGTTTAGTTTCAGAGCCAGAACAGCTAATTAAAATTAACTAGAAAAATTCTAGTGGAAGATTATTCAAAAACTTCCTATTAGTTGATCCTTAAGGAGAAAATAGCAAAGAGAGAAGAAAACACGATCAGTGATTTCACCCAAAGGAGCCGTTAAAAATAAAACAGCAGGTGGGGTCTTACAGGGAAAATGTTATAGCAAATTTGTTGAACTTCCTAATATTTTCCCCAAATAATCAACCTGTAAACATCATGTAATGTTCTGCTAAGAATGCTTTATCCCCTTTAGCACTTTCTTTCCTCCCCCCATTCCACATTCCTACCTGCAGCAGCTACATAGACTTAGAGGAGTTGCTTCTCAAAGTCAGTGATGGGAGAGAAAGGGCAAGCCTGGGTTCAGCTCTTGGAAGAGAGATGTGACTTCTTGGGTGTCAACAGGGAAAGTGGATGATTTCCTTATGTGACAAGAACCCAGAGTAGCTTACTTGACCTGAGGAAGCTGATGAGGACAGGACTCCTTCCTCCTTCTCCAAAGCTTGTTTGGCTGGACATCCAGGCTTTGTGCTGTGCCCCAGGCAAGAAAAAGTGGTAGGTTGATTGGAAGCCTTTGAAGTGCATCATTAGGCTATTTATTTGAGGTCATTCTGATTTTTTTTTAATGCAACCACTCTCAGTTATTAACTTCTTCTTAGAATTACCTTAACTAAATCTCAGAGGTTCTGGTAAGTTGCACTTTTATTTGATTCTAGGAATATTTTTAAAAAAGCTTTCTTCCTGATTTTTTGTTTGCTTGCTTGTTTTGTTTTGTTTTTCGAGTTTCGAAACAGGGTTTCTTTATAGCTAGCTCTTGTAGATCAGGCTGACCTCAAACTCACAGACATCCACCTGCTTCTGCCTCCTGAGTGCTGGGATTAAAGGCTTGCGCCACCACCACCTGACTTCTTCCTGATTTCTTGATTAAGCCATTGCCATTCAAGAATGTATCGTTCCATCTCCAAATATTTGAGTAATTTCTGTGGTTTCTCTATCTATTGATTTCTAGTTTTAGTCCACTGTGATCTGATAAGATAGAAGAAATGATTTTGATTCTCTTGTGTTTGTTAATACTTGCTTTGTGACATAGAATGTGGTCATAGAATGTGACAGAGAATGTTCTATAGACTGCTGAAAGAGTACGTACTTAATTTCTCCTTGAAGCATGGACTGTTAATATACATGTATATGTTTCTAGATATATCTATTAAGTATTTTCAGTGTATGATATAGTATATAACTCTGAAGTTTATTTCATGAATTCTAGTTTGGATGGCCTATCTAAAGATAAGAGTATTACAGTCATCTATTATTTTAGCAGGACTTGTCAGCCTTTTTATATGTTTTATAAAATTGGGTGTTTCAACATTTGGTGCACATGTTTTTGCAATTGCTTAGTCTTCTGGATGGGTGGGTCCCTTTGTTAGTTTGTAGCACATTTGTTATGTTTAGCAGATATCGGAGTACTTATGCTGTGTTATCTTTAGCCTCCGTTCGCTTGCTAGAGTGTTTTTTATCCTTTGACTTCTTAGTCTGTGGATGTCTTTACTAACAAAATGTGACTCTCAGAGACAACAGATAGATATAGTTTTTAAATACAGTTAGCTTTTTTGGTGAGGTGAGGCAATTTGCATTTAAAACTGTTATGACAGATGCGTACAAATTCCTGTAATCTCCCTTGTCAGTTGCTTCACTGTTTGTTCTTTATCTTCTTTCCTGTTGATGGCAGAGACTTGATGATTTACTATGTGGGTCCACTGTTTATCTGTTCCTCTCATAAAGCTTGTCCTTTCTGGTGGTTTGATGAATGAGACAGTCTTAGTTCACCACTTTGCAAAGTATAAGCATCTTCTAGAGTGCTCAAGAGAGGTCTGATGTCCGTTTCGTGTTTGCCTTTGTGAGTGGTTGGCAGTTTTTCCTTTTATGATTTTTGATATTATTTCTTTGCTTTGTGTTTTTGATATCGTTTTAAAAAATTATGTGCATGTCTCTGGAGACATTGGATCCCTTGAGCCGCAGGTATGTGCAGCTGTGTGCCACCTGATGGGAATCGAACTAAGGTCTCCCCAAGAGCAGTTGGTACCACCTCTCCAGCTTTATTTTTGAAATATTGACTTGGATATGTTGTAGAGAGGTTTGGCACTAATTGTGCCAGCTTGAGTTGCTAATGCTACTTGCATTTGGATATCTATTTCTTACATGATTTGGGACATTTTTGCTATAATTTCATTGGATAGAATTTCTGTCTTTAGTTTTTAATCCGAGCCCTTTCCTCCATCCTGTGGATTCTTAGGTTGGTCTCTTGATGGTGTCCCAGAGTTACTGCATGTTGTAGCCATGCTTGTCTGTCTTTCTGTATTGATATTGAATGTAGTATTTCCTCGCCCTTGTCTGCAAGTCCCAGCTTTCCTCCTCCTTCCTGGTTGACTCCACTGATGAGGCTTTCCACTTAAAAAAGTGATTTTGAGTCATTGCCAATATTTCTATTTTTGTTTCTCAAAAATCACCTCTTCCTACTGAGCCTTTCTCCCACGTTGGACACCTTTTTATCTATTGCTGACTTTCCCACTCAGTCCGCTGCTCCCACCCCATGATGTTGCCGACCTTTGTTTCTGTGTCTATGTCAAATCATCTTGTTTGTATCCTTTTTGAAGTCAGTGATCATTTTTATTAATAAACTTTTGAAATCTTCACCTGGCATTTTGTCTATTTCAGTGTCTCTGAATTTGATCATTCGGAAGAGTTAGGATATTGTACAGGAGTCGTTCTGTCTTCTTTCCGTACTCCTGGTGCTTCTGGAATACAGTCTGTGCAAATGTTGGCTTGATGATCACTTCTAGTTTTATTTGGGAGTTCGTTATTGCTCAGCCCACTTTGGGGCTCAGTTCCCTGTTATACCCAATAGTGAGAAAAGAAAAACCAATATAATTGTAATCACATCAACCTAATCCAGCTATAGAAACACACTCCAAAATGGTTAAAGCACCAATAACTACAAGTCATAAAATAGAAACAGTAACACAGAGCATGCCATGAAGTTACCAATTATTCAGAGTAAACATGGAAACATTACATGGACAAGATAAGGAAGGGAACATGGGAAGAGAAAATAGAGGACCAATGAGGACCAGTAAGGGCCAGTGATGACAGCGAGGTTCAGTAAGTGGAAAAAAGGAAGAAGGGATGGAGAATGTTGTGGAAGGAAGTAGGGCAAGGAATTTGAGGGGGGAAAAGAATTTTCTAAAAATGGAAAAGTTTGTAAGCAAAATTAGATAAATGTAAGGAGGAGATTAAAAATCAGATATGAGTTTTTAAAGAATTAGGCATAACTAAGGGAGCAGACAGGTAGACACACAGACAGACAAACCTTTACTAGATGGAGGGAAAGTACTCAAAACATAGTAGAAAGAAAATGACAAAGCTCAGGGAGAAGGAAAGAAGAGGAAGAGGGAGAGGAAGAGGGGGAGGAAGAAGAGGAGGAAAGAAGAAAGAACAAAGGAAAGAAAGAGAAAGAAAAAGATTGCTTAGTAAGGAAAAGTTTATTAAGGGAATGAAAAATAAAGACAATTCAAAAAGTACCATAAAGTAAAAACACTGATAAAATTATAATAAGAAAAATATTGGAGACATGGGAGCAGGGTCATCCAACTCCTGGGCTCTTGTCTTTCTATGGCTCATGCTGGTGCTGATCCTATATTAGGCAAATGTCTTAGTTAGAATTTTTATTGCTGTGAAGAGACATCATGACCACGCCAACTCTTAAAAAGAAAATATTTAGTTAGGGTGGCTCGCTTACAGTTTCAGAGTTCAGTTCATTATCATCATGGTGGGGAGCATGGCAGCCTCCAGGCAGATGTGGTGCTGGAATAGTAACTGAGAGTCCTACATCTTGTAGGCAACAGGAAGCTGACTGAGACACTGAGTGGTATCCTGAGCATAGGAAACCTCAAAGCCCTCCCCAGTGATGCACTACCTCCAACAAGGCCACACCCACTCCAACAAAACCACAGCTCTTAATAGTGCCACTCCCTATGAGATTATGGGGGCCAATACCACAAAATACCCCAGTGAGTGTCTGAAGTCTACCGTAGCTGTCTTCACTTTAACAGGCTCCTTCCTTGGACACTGGGGCCCTCTGCAGACCATACTCAACTTTACAGTCTGGGGAGGGGAAAACTCCTCTCGGCCTCACACTCTCCAGCTCATGCAGCCTGCTCTTCAAGCTGGAGGCTTCTCCTGCTTGTGTCAGGAGTGTGGGAAGCAGCGGCAGCAATGTGAGCTGTGCAGGTGGGGTGCCTGTCTTGTCCTTTCAAGACCTCCTAAGGATTCATCTTGAGCTTTACTTCAGGGAGTGGCAGAGAGGTGGCTCTGAAGGCTGATGCACCTGCTGGGTTTAGGCGCAGGCGTGTCAGACTCCAGGGCTCTTCTTGGCCGATGATGTCACTCCTGGACACCAATGATGGGATTACCACCTCTGCCCCTCTTTGCCTGGGCATGTCTGCCCTTCCATTCTCCCTAAATGCCTTCTTGGGTCTTCCCTCCACCAGAAGTTATGGCTGGTCAGATCCAGGCTCCCGTCCTGAGGTTGTTTACTGATCTTCAGTTTCAGTGTAACTTGGTTTTAAACAATAAATTCTCTCTTAATATGGTTCCTGGTCACTGTCCTTTGAATCACAGGGTAGAAGAATGGGCTTCTCTCCACTGCTGACTGCTCTGCCAGAGGAATTAGTGTCCTATAGTTGGGTTTGAGACTCATAAGGGCAATGGGCTTGTCCTAAGGGCAGGCCTGCCTGTATCTTTCCTGGCTTACCTTTTTTGGAAGAGTTTCTGCTTCCTTTCTGTGCTTGTTAGCATGCTAGAGGGTGCAAGTATGTGTGTGTGTGTGCGTGTGTGTGTGTGTGAACCAGACATAAGTTAGTGTTAGCAGAGAAAAGGGAACCTTAGTTGAGGAAATGCCTCCATCCTACTGCTATGTAGGCAACTCTGTAAGGCATTTTCTTGATTAATGATTGTTGTGGGAGGGCCCAACCACTGTGGATGGTACCACCCATGGGCAGGTGATCCTGAATGAAATAAGAAAGCAGGCTGAGCAAGCCACTAGAAGCAAGCCAGTAGGCAGTGTTCTCCAAAGATTTTGCTTCATTTCCTGCCTCCAGGTTCCTGCCTCCTGACTTACCTCAGTGATGAACTATAAAGTATAAACTGAAATAAACACTTTCCTCCTCCAACTCTCTTTTGCTTGTGATGTTTATCATGGCAACAGAAAGGAAACTGAGTCACCCTCCCTCCGCCAGGCTGCGTGGCTGGAGCTGTGCTTGCCTTCTGCTCCTCACCCATCTTTTTCTCTGCACCTTTCATGTGTCTTTTGCTTCTTTTGTGATTTTCCATAACTCTTCTCTTTGGAGTAGCTTTTCATCTTTCATTTCTCTCCTTCACCATCACACACAGAGGCAGTTTCAAGGTATACCCTGAACCCAGTTACAGAAACGTCCTGCTTTCTGTTTTCTACTAATAAGACCCATCGCAGCCGCAGCTGTTGCACAGGCACTGTCTAACTAGGAGACTGGGGACTGCGCATCGGCCCCAGATCAGATTTGCCATGTTCAGCTTCCAGTTCTGTCTGTCATTCAGCAACTATGAAGCCAAGGATACATGTTCCAACCCCCTGCCTGACTAGTAGGGTTGGTGACAATGCTAAATACCAGGGATGATGTGAAGATTGAGTGAATGTTTGCAAAGTGGTCAAAAAGAGCTTGGCACACAGGAAACACTCTGTTGAAGGGACCTACTGTGATGCAATGCTTTCCTGTTGCTCCCAGTTGAGAAGAAGTGCAGGCTAGCTGTCTATCCACATGCTCTCTTGAGTGCATTCCTTTTCATCTTCTCTCCCTCTGCCGCTCGCTTCTTTAAACACGTCTTTTGCCTGTGTCTGCTTTGAGATCTTTCTCTGGTTCAAAGAAGAACTCCAAGGGACCATTGGAACAGCTCAGGTGCTTTTGGTAGCTGGGAGAAAGAGTCCTATAGCTGAATACTGTAAACCCTTGGGAGGAGCTCCTTAGCTGGATGCCAATCAGAGTAAAGCAACAGCCGCCAGGGCTGATGTTGATTTCGGCTGTCACCATGTCTTTGTTTGGATTCTATTAGGCTTTCATTATGAGCTCCCCCCCCTTCTTGGTGTCTGAACTGTGTGAGCCAGGACCACATGCTTACCTGCTGCTCCGTGCAGGCCTCTTTCAAGTGCTCGGCTCCCTCTCTCTTCTGCACTAAATCCAAAGTGAGGTCCAGGGTTCAGAGGCCCCACTCAGCCTGCTAATTAATGGAGTGGTGGGGCTACCTTTGCATGCATTTCTTAAAAAATTTTCCCGAAGCAGAATTATAAATAGGCTGTTTTCTGACCCAAGGGTCAAAAAGTGAATAATTAGGCAAATGATTTTGATTCTAACATCTATTATGAACATAGCACATTAATAATGAATGTCAGGAATGGTTCAGAGACAGTAAAGGCAAAGGCACCTTGTGTCTCTTTTCTTCCACTTACCATCTTTTTTAATGCCATTCTTCTTCTATCTGAAAGGTAGCAGGATTTTTCAAAGTAAGAGAAATCTTCTAGGTTGGAGGGGTGGCTCAGTGAGCTGCCATTCCAGCAGTCTGGAAGACTTTTTTTACTTTGAAGAATAAGACATCAGGCTGCCAAGCCGAATGACAGAAGTTCCATCTTCAGAACCCGCATGGTGGAGGGAGAAAACTTTACTCCTACAAGTGTCTTAGACATGTGTATGCGCACACTCACACAAACACACTCTAAATACATGCAAATAAAAAAAAGAAAACTGGGCTGGAGAGATGGCTCAGAGGTTAAGAGCATTGCCTGCTCTTCCAAAGGTCCTGAGTTCAATTCCCAGCAACCACATGGTGGCTCACAACCATCTGTAATGGGGTCTGGTGTCCTCTTCTGGCCTGCAGGCACACACACAGATAGAATATTGTATACATAATAAATCAATAATTTAAAAAAAAAAGAAAACTGCAAAACAGAAAGGAAACATGCACTTTCATGAACAAACCCAAGAGTGCCTTTTACAGCCTGAGTTTGACTGGCTGAAGGGTTGATGGGGGTGTCAGAATCTGAGTGTCAATCCCGCTCTTGTTTTTAACAAGACTGGAAAGTTAAGTGTCCACATCTCTCTCAAGAGTGTTTTCTCTCTGAATTCCTGGGCAGTGGTGTCTTGTCAGCACGCCTGGTGCTGTGGATGTGGTTTGATTTTACCCCAGAAAACTGTTTGGCTCATTCCCTCCTCTTCCTGAGGACAGAGAAAAGTAAACAGCGGCAAACCCAGCTCTTCACAACTCTTTCCTGATGGCTCTCCATCTTCCACAGAGTTCAAATTACAAGATTTTTTTAAAGAGGGAATCGCCTCAGTGGATAACACTAGCCGCTATGATGACTCTAACATTTTTGTGACATGCCAAATTGCCATGTGGTTTAAACCTACCATCTCCTCCTGCTGTGGGTTGGTGTATAAAGAATCAACTGTTGTGTGTGCATGAACTGCAGGAGACAGAACTCTCCCTAGTGTGAGAAAGAGACATGGTGTGTTTCTTAGAAAGCCAGGCCAGCATTTTGTGATGGAAGCTGGAGGAGAATCAAACTCAACTTGAAAAAAAGAAATGTATGGGAACTTTAGAGGCATAGGACCATTCACTGCTCTTGCTACTGAGATGCTGTAGGTAATGCTCTTGTATACTGTAAATATTTGTCACTCATATTAGTTTAGTAAAACAATGATTGGCCAGTAGCCAGGCAGAAGTATAGGCGGGGTGACCAGACTAGGAGAATTCTGGGAAGAGGAAAGGCAGAGAGTCAGTCACCAGTTAGATGCAGAAGAAGCAGGAAAAAAGGTACTGAAAAAAGGTACCAAGCCACATGGCTAAATATGCAAGAATTATGAGTGAATTTGAGTCATAAGAGCTAGTTAGTAATTGTTATGCCTAGATCCACAAAGTCTCCCAAAAGCCAACAAGGAGATCGAGTCCTGTATGTAAAAGCAAAGAGCTTTTATTTTAATGCAAGTTTGCAAACTCGGTCTCTTCATGTGTCCAATGTATTGGAGTAATTAGAGAGCCCTGAGCTCAGTTAGAGTTGGGTTTTTATAGTACTAAAGGTGGAGGTGAGGGATTTCTAAGGTTCAGGACCCTGATTGGCTGACAATTATCTAGGGGTGTCCTGGTGAGTGTGCTGGCAGGTGATCCTATCTACACGGGTTGGGTTAGGTATTTCCTTTGGATGGTCTGTTTTTGGGTGGTTCTTGGGTAATTTCAGTTTGTGGTTCTTCCTGCAACCATGTATTGCTTCAGGGTAAACTTAGGTTGTAAAAACTGATTACATGGGAAATCCAATGAAAGTAAGGTTGATTGCTGCATGGTGATCTTACAGGAAGGTTAAACAAGCAGGCTGAGCATACAGTAGACTCACAGTCTCAGGTCTTAAGGGACCTCAAGGTGTATTATTGACTCTGGCTGTGGGGTCCAGCAAAAGTTCCAGTCTCTTAGAACGGAAGAGATCTTTCCATAATGACGCATTGCTACTGTACGGACTTTCCTCTCCATAACATCCGGAAGGTGAGCTGCTCACTGGAAGTAGAACATCACCTGGAGCTGCTTGTTCCCTTCTCTCAAGGACCCATCTTGCCCACCACAGGATGTTTAATGACATTCCAAGCATCTAGTAGGTACCTCTATTACAGTGACAGGGAAAACGAAGCAGAGATGGCCAAAATGTCCCTGGGAGCAGTACTGTCACCACCAGAGAACCACAGCATACAGTAGTCTTCAGTTGAGGAGAATAGCGACAGCTTCTCTACAAAAAACTAAATGGCTGGTGCTGTCAGGAATGAGATCCCCACATCACTAATGTGGCACTGTGGGTACAGCTTGCACACGGCCAGCCTGTAAAGAAAGGGTGGGGGTCGGAGTTCCTCTTTCTACACGTGGATCAGCTGGTCTCGGTAACTCTGGTCAGATTAGCACCAGGAACCCTGGAGAGCACAGAACAGCTGCTCAGGCCCTATGCTGACCAGTGTAGGGGTTGTGTTCCCGGGATCTAATACTTTGTGGGGATTTTTTATTTTTTTAATTTTGTGTCTCAAATTGTAGGGAGAAAAAACATCTTTTTATCTACCCATCCTACTTAAGTTTGTGGCTGAGGTACTGGTAACAAAAGACAGATTAACATGAGTAGACTACATAATACAGTTTACATGTGATAGAACAGCCTTTGTAAGACAGTTAAGATTCTCTCCACCCCAAGAAAGGGGAGAATTGAGCATTTTTACTCTAGTTTTGGTGAAGACTGAGGAGGGATGAAGAAAATACAATAGCTGTGACCCAGTGGAGGTGTGTAGGGTGGGGATTGTGACAAACCACGGAGGGGACATTTCACCTCCAGGCCCTCAGGCAGGCCTCAGCTCCAGCATAAGAATCAGCCCAATCCCAAGTCTTCTCACTTTAACGAGAAACCCAAAATTTGATTTTTATTTAAAATATTTTGAGTTAATAGAAAATGGACAGTGTAGGCCTTGGAATCTGGCTTAATTGGCAGAAGGCCTTGAATCTTGTGTATGAGGCCTTGGATGCCATCCCAGAACCATGGGAAAACAAAAACAAACTAGATGTAGGGGACATGTTTATAATCCCAGAGCTCTGGAGGCAGAAAGAGAAGGAATGAAAAGTGTTTGTAGTAGCTACCCTGGGCTATGATAGTAGGTCAGTCATGGAGTGTTATAGGCCAATTGTAGAGTATTATAGACCAGCCATAGAGTATTATAGGCCAGACATGGAGTATTATAGGCCAGCCATAGAGTATTATAGATCAGTCATGAAGTATTATAGACCAACCATAGAGTATTATAGGCCAGCCATGGAGTATCATAGATCAGTCATGGAATATTATAGACTAGCCATAGAGTATTATAGATTAGTCATGGAGTATTATAGGCCAGCCATGGAGTATTATAGGCCAGCTATGGAGTATTATAGGCCAGCCATAGTAACTCAAAAAACAAGAAAGAGAGAAGAGAGAATGAAAGAGAGAAAGAGAGACAGAGAGAGAGAGAGAGAGAGGAGAGAGAGAGAGAGGAAGGAAGGAAGGAAGGAAGGAAGGAAGGAAGGAAGGAAGGAGAGAGAGAAAGAAAATTCTGGGGCTGTATCTCAGTGGTAGCTTGAGTAAATCACTTGCCTAGCATATGCAAAGGCTTTCCTCTGCTCTGCAACAGCAGCACAACAACAACAACGACCACAACCAACCACAACCAAAACAATAACAACAACAATAACAAATAAAACAACCACCACCACCATTATCACCACCACCACCACCACCATTACCACCATTACTACCACCACCACCACCACCACTGCGGTTGTAAATTTAAAAGGTGCGAAAAAAGATGCTATGCAACAGAACTCACGTGGAGGGGTTTTTTCATTAGGGGAAAGGGGACAGGGGAAGACCAGACTTTGGGGACAGGAACAGCAAAAGAAAAGAGAGAGGAAAGAGGGATATAGAGACAGGCAGAGAAGTAGAGGAGAGAGAGAGAGAAAGAGAGAGAGAGAGAGAGAGAGAGAGAGAGAGAGAGAGAGAGAGAGAGAGGAGAGAGGAAAAGGGGCAGGGTCCTCTTGAAAGGGAACATAGTTAATGTGCACAGGGGGTGCTCTTAGTGGCTGCACCTGAGGATGTGTCCTGTCAGAACTCCAAGGACAGGCCGGAACAGATGCCTGAATACTAACCACCACCACCACCACCACAACCAAAGCAACAGCAACCAAAACAAACAACAGCAGCAGCAACAACAACAAAACTAAAGGCAACCAACCAATGAAACAAAAAAGTAAAATAAAATCACCACCACAAGAAGAAAGAAAGGAAAGAAGAAATGTAACAAAATACAATGGGGAGGGTGAATGTTTTTTTTTTCTGTCAGAAATATGCTGCTTCTTGTCTTGGCACAGGGAGCATGCTTCTTACAAGAAGCCCTCATGGCCTCTCCTGAACTCCAAATTCATGCATGTACAATTCTAAGTGTAAAAGCAAAAATTTAGAAATGGCTGCTGTAACAACTAGCAATTATTCAACCTATAAAGGTCAGAATACGAAAGGTTTGATTTCTATCAGTGTCTGTCTTTTTCAAAATTATTCTTTGTTATAGTTTTTGTTGTGCAGCCAAGACATGTTTACCTTGGGGAATGTTAGAAAAAAAGTAGGTAGGGTCAAACAAAAGAATCACCCTGAATCCCATCCACCTTGTGGTGGTTTGACTTAGAATGGTTCCTATATGTTTATTTATTTGAAAGCTTGGTCCCCAGTTAGTGGAACAGTTTGGAAAGGATTAAGAGGCATGGTCTTATTGTGTTACTGGGGTAGACTTCGATTTTTCAAAAGTGTCTCTCTGCCTGCTGCCTGTGGATCAGGAAGTAAATCTCTCAGCTGTTTCTCTAGCCTCCTGCCTGTCTGCTTCCAGTCATGATGACCATGGACTAACCCACTTAAACTGTAAGCAAGCCTCCAGTTAAATGCTTTCTTTTGTAAGAGAGTTGCCTTGGTCATGGTGTCTCTTCACAGTAATAGAACACTGACTAAGGTATTACTATTACTAATATTTTGATGCATATTTTCCAAACATGCTCATATTATAAAAGCTGCTACCGGGATCATCATCACCACTTCCTTCTCTTCCTCCTTCCCTTTCTCCTTTTCTTTGGGTGTTTAAGATAAGGTCTCATGTAGCCCTCAAACTTTATCTAGCCAAGGATCACCTTGAACTTTTGATCCTCTTGCCTCATTTCCAATCAAGTCTCCTTGGATTTGGGCTGTAGTTCATTGTAGATGGAATGCTGCCTTTTGGTGATGCTATCTTGGTCCTTATAGGTCCAGTGACTTCTGTGAACTGGGGATACTGAGCTGATGTGTTCTGATTTACAGTTATTACAGTTATCCCCTTGAAGTAGGAAGAGTGTCTTTACTTCCATGAATGAGTATTAAAAGTCAAAGAGGGTTTCAGTGGGTGACTTAATGTGATGGTTTATCAAAGGAAAAGGGTTGAATAAGACCTTATTTTTTTTCCCTTGTTCATCTTGATGTATCTTTTCATTTCCTGGCTTAACAATATTTAAAATTATATTATATTTCAAATATAGATCTACACGAATTCCCCTTTCCCTAAACCTTCAGTGCTTTAGAGATAACTAGTAAAATCCTTGTGGGTAGTTCTATTAATGGAAGGAGAAGATGGAGAAGTGGGAGGAAATTGAAAAGGAATGTCAGAATGGTTGTTATAAACTCGCATGCATTTAAGTCTCCCGAAGTCTGACTGTTGAACACACATTCTTAGAGACAGAACACAGGGCATTGAACTCAAATGCCTACAAAACACAAACATCTGTTAAAATGAGAGAGACTGATGGGTGCATGTTAGGGAGTAGTGGATTGTGTCAAACCGTGAGGGCAACTTCCACCTCCAGGGGCTGCTCTGCCCCAGCTCTAGTGAAAAACAAAACCAAACCCTGCTTCAGTCTTGTCAAGTACTCTCTTTTACTGAGAAGTGAACCCAGGAGTTTTTAAATGTAAAGTGTTAACTTTAAAAAGTAGAGTATAGACCACATTAGTAACGCCTGCTCGCGAACTGTGCCTCACAGGCTCCAGCACACCCTTGGCACGCTTGAGAGAGTCTCTAGAGAGTTTCAGGTTGAGAAGTCCGCCATTGATCAAGGTGGTAGGGTTTCCTTTTCAACTGAAAAATTCTTCACGTACAGTGAAGTTGGCAGTACTCCCTCGGAGTTACGAAATTTTCACTAAGCTTGCTGCAGCCCTCCAGGGCTAAAGTCTACCTTCTGCCACACCCACAGCTCCCCCAGGGGCTGCCCTCTCTGGACCTGCCCGGTGCTGCTGTCACTCAGGTCCCAGGCCACAGCAACTTCCCTGTCTTGCTGCATTCCTAAGTGATCTGTTCCTTTAAGAAGCCTGGGGTGATTTGTTTTTTAATCAACAACCACAGACCATTACTTTTACCTCAAAGTTAGTGAACGATCTCTTGTTTACTTCTTTTGAACAAATGTTCCTCCCTAGGATGGAAGACAATAGCAATTTCTGTTAGACCCTCTTCATTTTGAGTTCTTATGAGCTTGCCACCATAGGGAAACTACTTCTTCCCCCTAAGGAACTGAGTTCTGAAAGTTCAGGAGCCCAGTAATTATAATATCCAGTAATTTATTCTGACATCCATTAAGACTCATACAAAAAGGGTAAAACATAAACCAGAGTTAGATATTAAAATGTGAAAAGGGTGTTGTGCTAAGTGAATATATTTCTTTATCTACATGTGCTACATGAAATAGATGCTATATTCTACAGAGGACTTTGGGAAAATGAGATTTAGACAAAGTCATGCTATTAGAAGATTAACCACCAGAGGGCAGCATTGTCTACACAAATCTGAATTGAAGCACGTGCCAAGGTTAGGCTCATCCACCATTTGGTTTCAGACACGTGGAGAAAATAATAGCAATAGCATTATTTTTTCTTAAAATTGCATTCTTTTCAACAAAACACTTAGGTCTCTAGGTCTGGCTAGCCATTAGGACAAGGCTAATTCTGCTTAACAATGGCATTTACCTTCCTCTCCCACTATGCTTCTTTCTCTTCTCCAGCAGGCCTCTTTTATTCTACACTCAATTTCTGTAGCTTTACTATATATATATTTTTAAAAATACAATCATGTTCTTTTAT
>PVIU01026595.1:11614-21852 GCA_004026605.1 Ondatra zibethicus | reverse complement strand
CAGCAATACCACTCTTGGGAATATACCCAAGAGAAGTCCAATCATACTACAAAAGCATTTGTGCAACTATGTTCATAGCAGCATTGTTTGTAATAGCCAGAACCTGGAAACAACCTAGGTGCCCCTCAATGGAAGAATGGATCAAGAAAGTGTGGATTATATACTCATTAGAATACTACTCAGCGGTAAAAAACAAGCTGCTATCATTTTGACAGTGAGTAGAGGGGATATGGAAGGGCTGGGAGGAGGAAAGTGAAGCCGAGGAAGTGATATAATTATATTTTAATTAAAATGTACTTTTAAACAATATTTTTTTAAAAAGAACCCATCACATCAGATTTGTGGACTGTAGACATCCCTTCATAGAAGGAAGAGGTGGGGGTTGGTCTGGATTTTTGCTTGAGATTCCAAGATCCTAGGGCTCCTCCCAAATCATTTGTATGCAGTTCTACCTTGGTATCATGGGTATCAAAGGAGGTGCTAGGCTATGTTGGCTGGGGTAAGTTAATCAGGAGGATCTCCATCTATGTAGCTAATTGGAAGGGAGTATCATCCATGCTGGATGAAGACTTTCCAGTCTGACTGCTTAGAATCACTCATGCTACTGCCAGTGCTCGGCCATGCTTTATAGTAAGGAAGCCCAATAGCCCATTGGCTTCCCTGGTTGATCTTTGGTGGATCTGCACTTTGCTTTGTTGCTGGAACCTTTTAAGGAGGGGTAGACAGGCTGTAGTTTCCTCTGAGAAGGAAGTCTTGCTATAAAAAAACCTGTAGTAATAATTTGCTTACATGCTTGTAAGAAATTAATTATTAAATTAAATATTTGTTTTTTCTATCAAATACTATAAAATTTATGGTTATGGCCAGGAATTTAAATCTTTTTTATTTTCCCCTCTTTGTAAGACCTTTATGCAAATGTTTCCTCCTACAGAGTAAAATCTTTGTTGACACCAAGTTGCTACTACATTCTGTGATGAAATCGGCTGACGTTTCCCCCTTCATTTCCTGTGCACTGATGTTTCTAAACAGACTGCAAAATGATTTTCACAGTTCACAGCAATCATGAGGCTCTTTGGGGTGAGGGTGCAGGTTCAGATCCTGAGAGAAAGTATACAGTGGTTCTGTCACAACTGAAGTTAAACTCAAGGACTTCACTTCAGGAAACTGAAATGAACCCAGCATGAGTCCACTGCTCATTGTTATGCCCCAAGGTGAAGGTTCAAATCCTTGCAGTAAAGTGGCAGATGATTAAACAGAAAGGCAATCAGACAGTCTGTGGGGCTTCTCTCACGTCTGAAACTGTTTATTCAAGACCTGTCCATACCATGGTCTCCCGGCAAAGAGCAAGAGTCTCTGAACACCTAGTTCCCTCCACAGCCAAGAGGTCTTTTTATCCACTGAATACTGTGGATTATGGTCAGGGACAGGGACAGCGGAGGTCATCTAGCATAAAGCCTGCCCTTGTGCCTTATGCTGCAGAACAGAAGCATGAAGCTGAAACAGTAACAGAATTTTGGTGCTATGAAGAACCCTTGCCTAGTTTTGTTCAGAATGAACAGGCAAAGACAAATGAGGCGAATGACTGAGAAGAGAATGACCATAAGAAGAGACCATAAGAAGACACATGAAAAAAACGTGACTGGCAGAGGACGAAGGAGGTGCAAAGCCTTCCTGTGGGAGCCTGCACTGGAGAGGTAGGCCAGGAAGGCTGCATGCGGTGCAGGTGGGAGAGGCACCATGGCATGGCCATCACTGTGTAGGATGAACAAAGCATGCCATGACCCAGAGAAGGAGGCACTAAGGAGTCTGTGGCAGGAAAATGCATAGCTGCTGTTTTAATCTTCCAGATTTTATTGAAAAACTTAACAGATCTATTAAAAATAGAGATGTTTTCATATAACTTATAATAACTAAGATAATACATATCATGCAAGATAATGGAATTGGTCCCTGTCTTATGGCACACACAAAAATGAGTTGAAAATGGATTAAAGACAAAGGAAAAGGGGGCAGGCGGCTTCTGAGAACTGGGCTTGGCATTGACATTTCTGGGTATGCTACCGGGAGGACAGGTAACCAAAGCATAAAGATGCAGCGAACCTACAGCAAACCAAAACCCTTCTGCACAGCAGGAGAAACAGTCTCTGAAGGAAAAGGGCAATGTAAAGAATAGCTGTTATTTGCAGCCCAGTATCTGATGATAAAAAAGTTAATATTAAGTCAGACTAAACCCCAGCGTGGAGGAGGGGGCGGGCACAAAGTCCCACTTTAGGTGAGCAGCTACTGGTGACTGCTGCCTAGCAGGAGAGGGAGAGTTTGCCCTAAGGGTGTGGCCCCTGGTAGGTCTAACACCCTCCAGGGCGCTGACACACTTAAGAGCATACAGGCAGTACTTACTAATGTTTTGTTTGTTTTAATGAACACACAAGCGGGTTGAGTATGGAATAGGGGAGTGCATCTTGGGAGAGATGAATTTCCTCAAAATATAATGTATGGAATTCTTAAACAATTAAATTATAAAACTAATTCATCTGAAGAATACGTGTTTCCCAGATGGAAGACTGGGAAAATCATCAAAATTTACCGTTTTGCACTGCTGCCTATGGCCTGCTTATGGTTTATATTAGTATCCAAAGTATTTCACATGTATAATAGCATTATGGTGATTAAACTTTTATAAAATGTTTGTTTTTTAAAAAGTTAATATCCAAGCTATACAACTCAATAGCAAAAAGGCAAAACAAAATAAAGCAAGGTTTAGCAAAAGACTAAACGCTTCTCTATCAAATGGTCAGCAAAATGGTGCCCAACATCATCAACAACTGGACATGCAAGTCAAAGCCACAGTAGGATGCTCCCTCCTCCTCTAAGGGGACTATTGGATGATGAGAGCTACAAAACAGTGAGAGTGAGGACACAGAAGGAAGGGAAGCCCGCACAGCGCTGGTGGGGATACAAACTCATCTGGTTACTGAGAGCAGCAGAGAGCATCTTCAAATTAACATTCGTTCTTGAACAATGACTCTTCCTAGTCTATTATTAGTAGTATTATTTTATTAATGGGTGTGTGAGTGTATGTGTCTATATGAGTTGCATGTGCACACTGAGGCCCACGGAGACCAGAAGAGGGTACCACATTCCTTGGAGCTGAAGTTACAGAGAGCTGTGAGCCATCAATACAGCTGCTGAGAATCCTACTCTGGTCCTCTGTGAGGGCAGGAAGAGTTCTTCAGCCCTGAGCCATTCCCCTTGCCATAAATTGGCCCATTCTGTATTTATAAAAATCACAAGAAGCTAGAAGTAGGTAGGCTGGGTGCATGTGCTTAACTCACCAGCATTGAGAAGGAAGACAGAGCAGCAGATGAAAGCCGTCACGTAGAATCCACCATCCAGCTCCGTCAGATACCCACCAACCATAGGGCCCAGGATGAAGCCTACCCCCGAGGCTGTGTTGAACTGTCCCAGGACCAGGGGTCGCTCCTTCTCTGTGACCAGATCAGAAAGCAGTGCCCTGGAGATGGAGAGGGTGTGTTTAAAAATACCTGCAAGGGAGAAGAAATGTGCTCTGTAACTGTCTGCCCTCGGGAGGAGCTGGCCCCTCTGCACTAATCTGGACCACCATGGCTGGCAGAACTCATGACATTAAAAATGAAATCCAGAGCCAGAGCCAATAATGGCCATGTCCAGCCTACGTCTCTCCCTATCTTCTCTGGATATTTTCTCTCTTTTCCTTATAATGAAACCCTTAACCGCACAACGGGGAGGTCATATTGGCAGTTTCTTTACTGCGCCCCTAGTGGCTTCCTCATAGTTACCTGGTGAGCATGTCTTCTCCCGCCCTCACTGCAAACTATTACTGCACACCTACCCTATGCCACTACTGATCTTAACCTGTGGATAAAGCAACGAGATAACCAAATGGAGCAAAACAACAACAACAACAAAGCAAGCAAATCGCCCAATCTACCCTCGTAGACCATGGGTTTTCCTTGGGGTAGGATATAGAGAATGTATTAGGAGGTAATGAGGGATATGGGCAGGGATAGCAGAGAGGATACAAATGAGAAGGAACATGAGGCATTTCCATCTAACCAACACCAACTGCCACACCCTCGTAAAACACCAGTGCATACGATGGTGGCTTCATCTAACCAAGGCCAACTGCTTCCTACTAGTCTAAGACTTGTGAATTTGTCTGCCAACTCCCCGGTGGCTTCAGCATGACTGTATGCTGCGGAGGATTATCTGACGTACATGTGAGGAATACTTATGAACAGACTGACAGACCCTGGGAATGGGTCACCAGCCACTTTGGTCGGCATGTAATACAAGCTAGTATAAGCTCCCTGCAGATTGCTGCCCATCATTCCAAGCTGTGACTCAACACAGTGGCCTCCGCTGGCCTCTTTATGGGATCTTGCTTGGCCCAGCATGGTGCTGCCAAGTTTACTCCAAGTTTCTGGCTCAGAATGAGAATATGTGCACTGGACACACTGGACAGCTCTTCTGGAAACAAACTTACAGATCCCTTTTAGAATTACTTAGTGTCTTTCTAGCCTTGTTCTCTGAAGTATGAAGAAGGGCTGGGCTGGGAGAAAAACTTCATGACCTCTTTAAGGGACTTCATGAATTTTTTGGAAATCATAGCCATGCTGGGTTCACCTCATGATGGAAGAGGACTCCTGGGTGAGTCCTCTTTAGAGGCTGGGAATGGAAGAACGGATGTCTAGTGTAGGCACAACATGGGGATAAGTTTCAGGATACAGGATCGGAGTCTACAACCCACTGCAAAACCAGAAGCCTGAAAAAGTTCCCAGCACTCCCTCTCATTCATGATCCCCAGACACTGGGAAGGGTCAGGTGGGAGCAAGAAGGAATCTAGTATTACTCCTGTTTGCAAAGACCATGATGTCCACACATTAGAAACATGGCTGTTTGGACTAGGCCACTCATACCAAGAGAAAATAATTCCGCTCTCCCCTTAAATCTCTACCTGTTTTGCAAACAGATTTAGGTTCTCACTCATCTCCCTACCAAGTTTGTAGAGAATTAGGAAGAGGACGTAAGGGAGAATGGTGGAGTATAGTGAGGTGCAGTCCTGAGAGAGACACCGTGCACAAACAGTAACATAAAAAATACAACACAAAGATGTGTGTGAACAGACGCTAACTATAATCTTGAATGGAGTGGTGGGGTTTGTGAGGATAGTGGACCACACTTAAAGAACTTCTAACTGTAAAGCCAACAGCAAAACCACCGATATGAATGTGGGATGTGCCTCCACAGCTTTCATGCCGTGTGCATGGCGAATTTGCTAGTGGGTCGAGCGCTCTGCTCTCTGGGGTGTTAACGTGGAACAAGTAGCTGACTTAATGAGGAGCAGCCTTGTGATTAGGGTCGTGACATCTGTCCATGCTACACTAGCTAGGGAAAGAAAACTGGTGAGATGCGGGGCTCTGGACACTAAGAAAGGCAAGGAGGGATACAGTTTCCATAGTGGTTCCCACACACCACACGCCTAACGGTGCGGTTTTCAAGGAAGATGACAGCAATTCCAAGGTGTCAGCAATAGTCAAGAGCAGTCTGGAGGGAGGAAGTCAGCTCCAGGTCTTCCGCACATAGAAATGCAGACTCTCCTTCAGGCAGCAGTCTGGTTTCCAGAGGGCTGAACACTGAGCTGTCTCAGAGCGAATCACAGTGCAGGCCAAATGACATCTCACATGCTCTTAATTGTCTGAACAGACGTGGAGAGGTAGGCTGATGGGGAAGAGACAGGTCAGGTGCGACAGAGTAATGCCCACTAACGAATCTCTGATAGGCTCTGACCTGGGCTATGGTGGGAGCTTTGGGTAAGCTACCAGAGGGTCTGCCAATAGTGAATGATCAATAAACAGCAACCACTGCTCAAATGGTTACTGTTGTCACTACTACAGCCATTGGTCTCTGAAGATAAGCTCTGACCAAAGAGGCATTATCAAGCAGGCTCAGGTTTCTATAGAGGAATATACTTCTGGGGGGGGGGGAACTCACCCACAGGGACTCTAGCCAGAGTAAACAGGAACACGTTGGTAGATACTCCAAGTAAGAGATAACCCAGGGCACTGAGCAGAATGCACGCCAGCAAGGAGGACCGTCTTCCAACCATATCACTCCAGCAGCCCTGACAGGAATAAGCAAATGTCTCCAATAGCAACCACCACCATACAGACACCAATACAATATGGGCCATGGAAATTCCAGGGAGTGGGATAGGGACACGATCCTGTCATGGCATGTACCACATGCTACTTTCTCTAGCCCATCCCACAAGTTGCGTGACACAAAAATGCCACATCCAGCAAGATGCCTGGCGATCTAGTAGCTGAGAGATTCACTGGAAGGTGAAATGCCAGGCTAAATTCCAAAGCCTCATTTTTGTCTTCATTTTTATTGTTTTATGCAGCTATACTCTCCAGAAACTAGGTTGTTTAGAAATTTTTTAAAATACTGAAAAAGAAAGTGAATAGGAAAAAAAATCCTTTGGTATGGTCCCAAATCTATGCAAGCACAGGCCAGACTGGGAGAAAGAGGGCCCAGAGAGGGTGGTATCTTGCCCAGGGTGGAGGGCAAGGTGGGCAGGGGTTCAGGCCAGCTCTCTAATTGTTCTTATACTTCCTCCATTCCCTCACAGCCACACCCCAGCTAAAAAATACAGCAAGCCTTGTAGTGGGATGAAGCACTAGTCAGAGTGTACCAGATCACTACCTAAGGCTTAGTCAGCCTGTAAGCTCTTTCTTCTCTTCCTCCAGGTTAGTACATCACCAAGGTGTGGGACCTGAGCAGCCCTATAGGCTACAAGAGAGTTAGAGAGTGCTGCCTCCACCCTTGCTTGAAGGGGACTGGCACTGTGTTCTGCTTCCCTCAAGATTTAGTGAGGAGCCACACTCTCCACCCTCCCCAATTATCACGGAACCTCAGCCCACCTCTCTTCTTGCCAAAAGCCAACCACACCTGTTCACCTTAGGAACTCAAATGCGGGCATAAACAAGGATATAAACAGTTACTAAATCTTCGCGGTGCTCTGTAAAACGTTCCAATGGTAAATCCTCCCCCAATACAAACATCCTACAAATGCTATCAATCCCTTTTCCCCAGTCTTTACTTCAAAGGGTTTCAGAGATGGCTCCACACTCTTCTGAGCATGGGGTCACCTTGTGTCATGGGTTAGTGGTATAATCAGATAGTTCTACACCCTGGGTTCTGGGCCAGGCTGTGTGGGTTCAACCCTGACCACTTATCACTCCCTATACCATGACCTGAGACATAGGCTAACTTCACTAAACCTCCATTTCTCCACCATTAATATCTATACCAGCAACTATCTGCTCCCTCAACACTTACCATAAGGCTAGTATGAAATGACTGCTTTCTAAGGAGGGTCAGGACAGTCACAGTTCCTGTCTGACTCCTGGATAGCCTTTAAAGACCTACAGTCTCTCTCTAAGGACAGTTAAGAGCATTAAATGAAGTACTTACTCTGAACAGGGCCTTACATTTATAAATGCTTGATAATCCTAGTTACATTTTATGAAGATGCATAATCTCAAAAATTTACCTAATTTAACAAAGCATGTACAACCTTTCTTTGTAATGATCTATTCTTAAAACTGAAGAAGTATTAAGTCGGCACAAATCAATAACCAAGCCAGCTCAATAGGAACAGGTATTTTTAATGAAAGAAAAGGGGGGAACTCACGCCACTCATGCCGCAGTCCTATCCGTCCGGTGGACACCGCATGGAGTGAGAGCACACCTGTGTTCTCTTGATTTTCTACCTGGGGTCCAAGTGGCCACACCCCAACTTGATGTGATTGGCTAGTGGCTTTTCCCCCATCATAAAACATTTTTATAAAATGTGCAACTAAAATATGTATATGTACTAATAAAATTATTGGTCAAGGGGGGTACTTTAACTATGCATCTTTCTACCTTAAAATTCACTAAAGTTTTTATTAAATTCCAGTGGTATGATATATTCTCATATATATGTGCTCTATAAGCAAATGCCCATAATGAAAAGTCAATATAGAATTGCAGGTATGGGCAGAGCTGGCAATAAAATTCTCACATTCAGAAATGCCAGTTCTATGCCAGTTGCTCTGACATGCACTAGAGATAAAAATCAATGGGTTAACCATGCCTGATCTTCATCCTAGGAAGCCAGAGGCCAGCAGGAGGGAGGAGAGGAGCATTGTAGGGCTAGCCTGCACCACCGTCTCTGCCCTGAGATCTGAGATTCAGACACAGGAAGACTTTGGGATTGAGTTTCCAAATGAAGCAGCAGAGGATTGGTTAAAATTCCCCACATCTTTCCTAACAAGAGTGTGAGACACACAGGGTGCCCGCTGAGCGGCTCTCGGCGTCCCTCTGTTTACTGACCATGCAGAGGAGTGCCAAGGGTGGCTCCTGGCACACTAAGGGGCACTACATCACTGTGTCACAGCCCTGCTATTCACCTTCTCCCACCAGCAAAGTAATGGCTGATGACTTTTAGGGAAAAAAAATAACATAAATTCATTCTGGAATCTGAGATTAGGTGATAGGGTCAAATTACTTAAAGCCTGTGAGTCTTAACTTCCTTCAGTTATAAAAGGGAGCTAGGAACTGGAATGTTACAAAGTCAAATGAGAATAAACTTGAGTGTTATGTAAATTTAACATTTTAAAAGATGCACTTACTTTTGTTTTATGTGCCTGAGTGTTTTTCCTGTGTAGATGCCTGTATCACAAGTGTGTGCAGTGTCTGAGGAGGACAAAAGGCATTGGATCAGGCTAGGCACAGGGGCACATGCTGTTACTCCCAGCACTTGAGAGGCAGACAAATCTCTGCAGGTTCAAGGCCAACCTGGTCTACCTAGGGATTTCCAGGACACAAACAGTTACACAGAGACAATCTGTCTCAAAAGAAAGAGAGAGAGAGAGAGAGAGAGAGAGAGAGAGAGAGAGAGAGAGAGAGATGGAAATGGAGTTCCAGGCCAGGCAGTTTTGAGCTGTCTGTCAAGTAATGCTAAGAACTGAGGCCTGGGTCCTCTGAAAGTGCTCCCAACTGCTGAACTCTCTCTTCAATACCTACAAGTTTAGGGTCTTAAAACTTAAATGAAAGATAAATCAGGGAGTAATTACCTACTTAACAATTTATTATAGAATCATATTCAATTTCTTTTAAATTTACTATCCCTTAACAAGGAAACAGCCAGGGAAAACACAAGTCTGCTAAATGTGAGATGCTAGCCAGATGCTTCAATCAGCCGTGGCTGTCAATCTGTGAGAATAAGTAGATGACTATGAACTTCCTGACTGATGGACACTGGGGTCTTTAGCATGTCCAGTGGGCTGGTTTAGGGAGAGAGTCAGGGATGCTCAATGACAGTCTCTGGATTGCAAACTACCGAATGGCCAGGAAAGGGAGAAAACCAAATCCCCCTACTGCATTTTTTGGATCTAACCAATAGATTAAAGTGGTTTCTGCTGAGTGCTCTCATATATAACAAGACACTTAGCTCAATGTACATACTTCCATACAGAATGCTAGAAACACACGCAGGTTTGACTGATGTCAATTACGTAAAATGAATAATGTAGGTGGTAAATTCTGTTTACATTCTTTTCTCCAGTACAAAAATCATCCCTGGATCACAGGAATGGAATATTATAAATGTAATACTCTTTCTCCCCAAGGTGTACTAGTGGCTCAGTGTGCCTTGCGGAAGACACCATTTGAGTCTTTGAAGCATACAATTTCCCACAGGACAAAGAAGGGTAGAGGACAGGATTCTAGTCTTCCTCCTATCTTCTAACCATCTGTACATCCACTACTCAGTAACCCTTAAGCCTCCCATTTTATAAGCACCATGTGGATGACCCCCAGTGTCATGTGACTACGTACTGGAGATGGGCTGCAGGACAGAGCACAACTTGATGGAGGATAACATACCACAGAGATACTGGATGGAGGATAATGTACCACAGAGATACTGGATGGAGGATAATGTACCACAGAGATACTGGATGGAGGATAATGTACCACAGAGATACTGGATGGAGGATAATGTACCACAGAGATACTGGATGGAGGATAATGTACCACAGAGATACTGGATGGAGGATAATGTACCACAGAGATACTGGATGGAGGATAATGTACCACAGAGGTACTGGATGGAGGATAATGTACCACAGAGATACTGGATGGAGGATAAT
>PVIU01026595.1:0-11514 GCA_004026605.1 Ondatra zibethicus | reverse complement strand
GATGGAGGATAATGTACCACAGAGGTACTGGATGGAGGATAACATACCACGGACGTACTAGATGGAGGATAATATACCACAGAGGTACCAGATGGAGGATAACATACCACAGAGGTACTGGATGGAGGATAACATACCACAGAGGTACTGGATGGAGGATAACATACCACAGAGGTACTGGATTGAGGATGATGTACCACGGAGGTACTAGATGGAGGATAACGTACCACGAAGCTACTGGATGGAGGATAACATACCACAGAGGTCCTGGATGGAGGATAATGTACCACAGAGGTACTGGATGGAGGAAACTTACCACAAAGGTGCTGGAGAAGAACTGCAAAATGCCATAGGAGGAGCCTGCAAGATAATCAGTAAGGTTAGGAAAGGCAGCTGGGTGTGGCAACAATCAGGGAGGAATCAGCAGAAAACTAAGGGGAAGGGGAGCTACACTGCTCTACACCTTTCTGCAGGGTTTATAAAATGTTCTACACCTTTCTGCAGGGTTTATAAACTGTTCTACACCTTTCTTCAGGGTTTATAAACTGTTCTACACCTTTCTGCAGGGTTTATAAAAACCTTCAAAATAAAAGCGAGAGCAAGCAGAAGAGGACGGCAAGGGCCAGTCTTGGGGACCCTGAACCTAGTGCTGGTCTGTCTTAGTAAAAATCAAAATTCTGGAAAAAAGAGGCCCGAGAGCTGAATTTTTAACACCAGCTCATTCATCATCGCAAGCATTTTAGAGACGAGAGCATAAGCGAGTCCGTTTTATTCGTCAATGGACATGCCGCAAATAATACATGGAAACAGCAACAACACAGAACAGTTAAAAACGAGCAAAATTTAAAGAGAAGCTTTAGTTATATAACAAACTGACAAAGTTTTACAAAGTTGTTTCCCTTCCTTTATTATGTAACAGACCCATTTGGCTCTTCCTAAAGGTCTATGCGCTACCAGATGGTCAGCATAATTCAATGTACGTACCTTGAGGGAAAAACAAAGAGAGAAGGGATCAAACTATAACAAGGTGATGTAGAATACTGCCTGATTTCTTCTCCAACTTGCGAAAGATTCAAGGGTTGTGAGCATTATGGGTTTTTCAGTATTTAGCATGCACAGTTCTAATCCCTGGATACTCCTGCCTCTTTCACAAATAAATAAATTTGGGATGGAATTGCATGCTGCGTGGGCAGAAACTCCACGGGCTTCTGAGATGTGCTGGTGGGAAGGGAAGCCTGGGACTGGTTTCCCAAGGTGGTCATTGAAATCCTTTGCCATCAGGTGTGACTTCCATACATTGCCCCTGTGGTCTCATATTGAGTTCCAGAACTATGCTTGTTGACAGGAAGCCATGCCTCACCTTCAACATACACAGCCCAAATTCCCAGAGGCCCAGGAAACAGAGCTTCTATCAGGATGGGATGTGGCAATAACTCAAGTCTCAAAGCCTTTCTGAATACAGGTGGTCCGGGAACAGATGAATCCCATTTACTCCAGGGTGGTACTCAGGGATGTTCTGCAAAGTCAAATCATTTCCTGTTTTCTTTTGGATGACAACTGGTCAAGGGCTGAGTTATTTCAGAGGATTTGAAATTGAGTACTTTACAAATAAACAGTATTAAACGCTTACCTACCACTCCAGCAACTATAGGACTTACTCCAAGGGACTTGACATGAAGACTCAACAATGGAACAACCATACTGACACCGAACAAATCCTGTGAGAAGCCAAAACCCAAAGGACTCCAGTTAGTACTGAAGCTTAGCAGCACTTAAACTGGTGATTCTAAAACTGTAAGTCAATTTCAAACATCAAACCCACATCTAAACTTCTCAGAAAAAAAGAAACCATAACAGTAGGGCCACAGCAACCAGGTGTATGATAGAATCCAGGTAAGTCTAAATGCCTGTGCTGTCTGGACACACAGTTAGGATCAGTTTTCATTTGCACTGCAGCTTCTTTGTGATTGGCCTGAGGAAAATGGGCAACAGAAGTCCCTCCTCTGAAACAAAACAAGAAAGAACTGAGAAACCACTGTGTTCTGTGGATAAGGATATGGAAGGAGGGGCTGTTTGTGTTCATTGGTAAAAGTGGTTTTTGCTTCATAAAGTGGTGGTGGCGCACGCCTTTAATCCCAGCACTCGGGAAGCAGACGTAGGTGGATTTCTGTTTGAAGTCAGCCTGATCTACAAAGCTAGTTCCAGAACAGCTAGGACTATACAGAGAAACCCTGTCTCAAAAAAGAAAACAAATAAATATAAATAAAAATAAAAACAAACAAACAAAAAGCCCTACATTTACAGAAAGGAATTAATGGACATTTTTTTAAAAGCCTGTACTTTTCAAGACAGTCTTTTTTTAAATTTCATTTTATATTCCATCCACAATTTCTCGCCAGACAGTCTTTCTTTCTATGTAGCCCAGGGTGGCTTCTTTCCTCATTCTCCTAAGCATTGATATTACAAGCATGTTCCACCACGCTAGGTTTTAAAATCTGACACATATCAATACTTAGCAAACCCAGAAAAGCATGAGGAAGACAGAAGGCTGGTGAAATATTGATATAGAGTAAGGTAATTATGAAAACATAGGTTCGTCAGCAAGAGCTGGCAATATTATTTTAGTACCTTGCAAATTTAAAATAACATCATTTTTTACCAGGAAAGCTGGCTGCCGACTCCTTCTTCTCAGGAAGTTCTCATCTAAACTCTCTTCTCCTTTACTACAATGAGCAATGCCCACCAGATCCACATGTTCTAAGGAGCCTCATTGTCTCCTACATGTTGCAACCATTCATAAGGAAGCCAGCTTGATGGGGCCGCCTAACCTCTCCCTGCACATCAGCATTTCCCAGTGGAAACCAATGAATATGGTCAGGCTTGGGGTGGGGGCGCTTTTACAGGGAATGAAACCCAGTGTTTCTCTGCTGGTGGGTTATCTCAATGAAGATGAACTGTCACCTGCTATGGGCCAGAAAGAGGGAACAGAAACTGACCAAGCGTCTGGAGAAAAGGAAACAAAGTTACAGATCTCAGCACTGCAGACTGATGTTCTTTTTCACCGCCAGCCCCAAATAATGACATAGAAACTTCTTATTCATTATGAAAGCTTGGCCTTTATCTTGGGCTTGTCTCAACTAGCTCTTAGAACTTAAATGAACCCATTTGTATTCATCTACATTCTGCCACATGGCTTTTTACCTCTTCTCCATCCCGTATCTCCTGTTTCCTCTCCATGACCTCTTGAGCCACTCTCCTGGGCCTAGATTCATCTCTCCCCCTTACCGTCTTTCTCTTAGAAGTTCAGCCTATATCTCCTGCCTAGCTATTGGCCATTCGGCTATTTATTAAACCAATCACAGTGATATATCTTTATAAGTATACCCAGATATCTTGAAACATTCTCCCATAACACAGCATCATCTTAGCTTGCTAACCAAAATGAGCCAAATGAATAACCTTACTGTTCCCAGTGAAACAAATTAAAACCTCAAAATATCAAGAGCAAAAACTAGAACATTTGGCAAATGACTCCTTTAACCTTGTGTTCTTCCTCTTCGAATCAGAAACCAGCTCCCCAAGACTTTGGGGTTGCTAAATCTATGAAAACCGTAAGTAAGCTGTGTGTAATACCTCTTAGATATTACTTAATAAGTCAGCATTAGCTCCTTCAAAGATATATGAAGTTGCATTCGATCAAACTCTTTACAACATTTTTTATTGACAAAAAAATCCCTAATGTTTTTAAAAAGTATTTGGAAATCATATGTATTTCCTCAGGATATGCTCTTTAATATATTATTGCATTTCTCAAAATTGTACATCAGACTAGATTTACCATGTGCACAGCATATGGAAAGCAGAATAGAGACTGTGACTATCCAAGTCTGAGTTGGAAGGCTGCACATAATGAATATGTATGAACTGCTTTATTTCTCTGTAATCCTCAAACTATTCTGGCTCCTGACAGTTACTAATACCCTCCGGGTATGAACTGCTTTATTTCTCTGTAATCCTCAAACTATTCTGGCTCCTGGTAGTTGCTAATACCCTCCGGGTAAAATCTGGATGCTCCAGGTGAGGGCCTGAGTCCTTTTCACAGGACACAAGTAACCTAGGTGCCCTTTGCAGTAATGCCTCAGTAGGTTGGGGATACACATCACCTCAAGTGGATGGCACCTTAGTGGGTTGGGGATACACATTACCCCAAGTGGATGGCACCTCAGTGGGTTGGGGATACACATCACCCCAAGTGGATGGCACCTCAGTGGGCTGTGGATACACATCACCCCAAGTGGATGGCACCTCAGTGGGCTGGGGATACACATCACCCCAAGTGGATGGCAGTCAACAACCTTTTTTGGAACAAGCCTTTGAATTCCAGATATGGCACACACACATACAAAAAAAAATAGGGTGTGGGGGGTGCTGATGGGACAGCTTGGGCTCTTAAGTCAAAGGCATGGAACCTAAGTGGGAAATTGTGTGTCTCGGAGCCTGAAAGCTCACTATAGACAGAGCCCTCTCTAAGGCATGGTCCTCAGTGTTTCCTGGCTCTGTAAATACAGACATTTGGTGCATTCTGCTTTCCTTAAGATTCTAGCAAATATTAATTGAATAACCTCTGACAACTGCTGGATACTTTTCAAGCTGAACTGAGACAGTGTCTCTGTTCCTTACCTACACAGTTCTACATCCTAACTCCTAATTTTAGAGACCCATCCATCAGGGGAGAAACAGGAGGCTCCATCTGGCCACAGAAAAGTTCCTGTCTATCAGGTTCAGAGCTAATCAGATACTAGCCACAAAGCCTTCTACCATTGACCTTTCAACTAATTGGTTCCTTTGCTTGATGAGGAAATACTACAGGGTGCTTCTTCATGCAGTTGCCATTCACTGACTTGTAACCAGGCCTATTGAACCAAGCAACCAAACCTAGACTTGAAAGAGGAATGAGGGTGAATTAGGGTCCCTGCATTGTAAATGGCCCAAGACCAACTTAATCTTACCACTAAGACTGTTAATTCTCTGGAAGGAGAAGCTGCCTATGACATCAGAGCTCCAGGGCACATACCACATAGCAGAAATGTCATGAATATTAAATTAATAGGAGGATGGCTGGCTGGAGCCCAAGTTCT
Organism: Ondatra zibethicus; assembly: GCA_004026605.1. Taxonomy (NCBI): domain Eukaryota; kingdom Metazoa; phylum Chordata; class Mammalia; order Rodentia; family Cricetidae; genus Ondatra; species Ondatra zibethicus. The sequence goes on along the minus strand of PVIU01026595.1, from coordinate 6,376 downwards.
TCTCAAGCTTCTCATTTGTACTGGCTGCTTTTTCTGTGTCAACTTGACGCAGGCAAGAGTCATCAGAGAGGAAGGAGCCTCAGTTCAGCAAATGCCTCCTTGAGATCCAACTATAAGGCATTTTCTCCCACGGTGAGTGGCGCCATCCCTGTGCTACTGGTCCTGGGTTCTATAAGAAAGCAGGCTGAGCAAGCCATGGGAAGCAAGCCAGTAGGCAGCTTCCCTCCATGGTCTCTGCATCAGCTCCTGCCTTCATGCTCCTGCCCTGTTTGAGTTCCTGTCCTGACTTCCCTCCGTGATGAACATCAAGACTGAAGCACAAGCCAAATAAACCCTTGTTTAATAAATAAACTCACTTTTTGGTCATGGTGTTTCGTGGGAGCAATAGAAATCCTAAGACATCATTCTACAAGGGAAAGGACTACTTGTGAGCCAAACCAATATACACACGCACATAAATTATAACAAAACAAAACCACGTGCCATTTTGCCAACAGGCAGTTGTATGCAATTCATGGTGACTTCCAATTTCAAACTTCAAGGCTACCTGTCTAGAAGGGTTCCTCAGCAGGGACTTCCCAAACCCTGCTGTGGAGGAAAGGCCTGTGTCCCCCTAATGCCCTAGCCGCTTTCAGCAGCCTCTGTACTCTGCCCTGTACAGTCACTGCAAATAACAACTGGAGTCACCCTCCAAAGCGGCCGGGTCAAGGAGTCACACTTGAAGTCAGGGCTGAAAGGGCAAGAAAAGGCACACTTCAGGTTCTGGGCCGGGATGTATAAATCCCCAGGAACTCCAGGTAAGCGCAGCCCTTCTAGTATCTCTTGTCTGGCACAGACACAGCCCCAGAGTGTGAGCGCACTCACCAAAAACCCTACCAGGTAGAGACATAGCAGGAAGCGGCGGGAGCCCACTGCACCGGAAGCTGCTGTTGCCGTAGCTGAAGTCTCCAAGGCCAGTCCCTGCCCAGAGGCCCCGCGCCCACCACGGAGCCCCAGCGCCATCCTGGCGCAGGAAGGGGGTGTGAACGATCCTGCCGATTGCAGGCCACGCCCCCGCGGTGGGCACGCTCAGGGTTGGCCACGCCCAGAGCGGAAGCGCTCGCTGTGCGCCTGCGCATAAGGAAGCTGTGGCGCTGGCTCGCTGTTCCTCCGCTGCTGCGCTTGGTACTGCAAGTAGCTTAATCGGAGAACATTCACAGTGATTTCAACTGAACATGAGTAGCCCCACGTGTGTGTGTGTGTGTGTGTGTGTGCGTGTGTGTTCCTGCAGGAATCCTTGGCTGTGGCTGACTGGCTATGGGATCTGTGGGGATGAAAACTTCTAAGTTTTGAAGAAACCTAGACTTAGTAGTTCAAAGTCTGACTTGATTCCCCACAACTGAAAAGAAACCATACCTGGAATCACTCAACTACCTGAAGTCAAAACAGCCTTCTGTTTGGGAAGACCAGCCAGGATCTTGTAGCATTCACATGACTACAGACCATAAACCTTCACACTGAAAACTCACGGCCCGTTAATAGTGTGACTTTGTTAGTTACCTCTCCACCATCACAGCAGAGTGCCTGAGAGAACTATAAAGGAGAACCGTTTCCTTAAGCTCATAGTTTGGAATGTTTTAGTGATCATGGGCAGGGATCTGGGTTCAGAGGGCACTGGCTTAAGTGTCCAGGTTCTTGTGTCCCAGGACAAAGGTTTGCACAGGAACACATAATTACAAATAGAAACAGAGAAAATTTATTGAGGAAGGAAAAAGGAGTGGCCTAGAGATGTGGAGAAAAGCCTATGCTCAGAAGCACTGGGCCATGAGGTTTGTGGACTCATGATTGTTGACGCAGTGTGTACCTGGCCCACATTTTTATGGTGTGGGCTTTACTCATTCAAGCTGTTTGTTCCATGTAACTGGGGTGGGAAGACTTTCCAATCTTTTTTTCTTGTCAACTGGCTTCTTTCATCTGGTCATCTTGGTGCGGCACTTTCAGTTCCTGTTCTCCTGACACACTAGTCCAAGCTCCGTTGACCCTGTTGCTCATGGCTTGTGCAAGGCAAGAGGACATCAGAGCAGAGTGTGATAGACCAAAAATGAGCAAGGAAAGTGCTAAGGTCCCACAGTCTCCCTAGGGGCCTTCCAGGGACATGCGAGATGCAAAATACAGCGCCGGGCAGGGAAGTGTGTAAAAAGGAATGCTCTGCTTCGATGGAAATTACTTGGCACCGGCTTTGAATTGGCACTCGTTCCTAAGGACTCGGGGTGCTGCTGTGTCCCACTAGCCACGGTAGAATTATTTTGGGAGATCCCCATTTCTATTTCCTCAGATGCAGAAGTCTCCTTGAAGTCACAGACCGCATAATGTAGTTGACTGATGGCTTAATTTTATTATGTAAAGATGATACAAAGCACTCTAGCCTTCTTTCTCTCGCGGGGGTAAACATGACCGAAAGCAGGAGGTGGAAAGGATATTTCCGTTTACAGTGACAGAACATCATGGAGGGCGGCAATTCTCAACCTGTGGGTCTCAACCTCTTCGGGGGTCACATAGGAGATATCCGGCATATCAGAGATTTACACTACAATTCATAACAGTAGCAAAATTACAGTTACGAAGTAGCAGCAAAATGATTTCCTGGTCGGGGGTGGTCACCATGTTGATGAGGGGATGTACTAAAGGGTTGCAGCGTGGGGAAGGTTGAGAAGCACTGCCCTGGAGAAAGCCTTTGCCACTCTTATTATTTGGGCTGCATAATTCAGTAACGCATAATACTCTTTACAGTGCTGCTTAGGTCTTCTGTTAACCCCTGGTATGAGATGCACAGGACAGTTCTCTGAGGTGTCCTGGCAAGTTCGCGCTTTCTTTAGTAGATCCATATTCTTTTGGATTGCTTGGTAGCTAGTGTACAATCAACAGTGGGATGTTCCCTTCAAGAAATGGCTGTTCTCTCTATCTCTACTTGTTTCTCATCGATGCTATAATAAAGTACCGCAGGCTCAGTAGTCGCAAACACCAGCAGTTTGTTCTTCTGCAGCATTGGGAGCAAGAAAGCTACAATCTGTATCACTGATACAAAACCAAGGGGACAGAGGACTGTGCTCCCTTTTGGGGATTCTCAGGGAAAAGCTATTTCTCCATTTCTTTTGCTTTTTTTCCCTCTCTCTCTCCCTTCTCCAGCTTCTGGCAGGTCACTCGGTTTCTTGACTTTCTTGGTTCTTTATGGATACCAGAACACCCATTCACTTGTGGACGGTGCCATCCCTGGGTAGGTGATCTGGTTCTGGGCCATAAAAGAAAGCAAGCTGAGAGCAAGCAGCATTCCTGTATGGTTCCTGCCTCAAATTCTTGTCTTGACTTCCCTAAATGGTAGGTTACAGCATGAAAATGTAAGATGAAATAAACCCTTTCCTCAAGTTGCCTTTGGTTCCTCACCATCACCCAGAAGAGACTGTCCTTACTGTGTATCATAATCGTTTATGAAAGGCTCTGTTACAGAGGCAGGAGGAAACCTTCTAAAAAAAATGACGTGTATCTTGTGTCGGGCATATAGAATGTGCTTTGAATTAGAGATCATTCGTAGTCTGTCTACTACATAGCCACAGTCCATGAGTTTGAACATGAAAGGGTGTAGTGATTCCTTCAAGCTTTATAGCAAGCAATCTATTAACAGACTGTCACTCTCCAACCTAACAACGGCGAGCTCTGCTGGTTTGGCTATCTCAGATCCCAGGGTGGCAGAGCAAAGGTTGAACTGAATTAGAGGATAAGACCAGAATCTGGACATTGTGGATAAGATTATTCTACGGGCTGGTGTAATAAGTTCTAATCACAAAGAAGAAATTGAGTTCACATAGAACCAGGGAAAAGGACTACATCTGGAAAATGGGCCTTGGGGAGGCTGGGAAGGGAAAGCACTTGCCTTGAAAACACAAGGAATTCAGTTAATTCCCACAAACTCTCTCTCTCTCTCTCTCTCTCTCTCTCTCTCTCTCTCTCTCTGTCTCTCTCTCTCACACACACAGGCTTTCTGAGTTTGTAACTTCTTGGTGATAAAGCAGAGACGATGGTTCCCTGGGTTCACTCCTTAATGAATTCCAGGCCACTGAGAATCTCTGTCACCGGAAAGGATGACCACTGAGGAGTAGCATCCTAGGTTATCATCTGGTCTTCACATGTATATGTGCACATGCATGACACACACACCCAGAAACATGCACACAAACATACAAACCCAATGAGAGCAGAAGTGTTGGAGAATCATGCCTTCCATGAACAAAGGCCTGCATCACTCAATGAACTGGATATTGCCAAGCATATGGAACTTTATCTGAGGTCAAGTGAAGAACAAACTACGAAAGGAACTATAGATATGCCCTCACATTTACTTACAGAAGTGATCATTGCTAACTTTCCCATTTTGTTTATTATACACACATGCTTATTTACAGATGATAACAACCTTCTCCTTCTGTCTTCTTCAAAATATAATTTTATACACATGTATTTGGAGGTTGGCTTTACTTTGGTGATGAGGCGAAAGACAATCCAGACTGACCAAATCAGATTTTAGCATGTGCTATAAAACATACTTAAAAAGAATTTGAGGTTATCTTCTGTTATGTAGCAAGTATGAGGCCTGCCTAGGCTACATGAGACCCTGCATTAAGAAAGCAGAACAAGAAATAAAAGAGGTAACTAGATAATGCATTTGGCAGCTTCGGAAACCAAAGATGGGCAGCTCCAGTGGGATTTCTCCTTGCCCTGCTGTGGTGCTGCAGCTGGTACCCATCCCTTTCACCTTTGTAGAATGGTGTGGTGGTGAACTTGGCCAACAGGTGGCGCTGTGAGCAACTGCCTGAGGCAGGGTGTGCATCTATCTCTCTTGCTTCACCCAAGTGCGGCAGTCTTGAGAGCAAAGCCTTTAGTGATCCTTAGTCTCCAGTGGCTTTCAGCAGCACCGTTCAGGCAACACAGTTTACTGACACGCCAGCTATTTTCTCAGTCAGCTCCCATCCTCCAAATGCCCAGAAAGTGGATCCAACCTATTTCCACAGGCATCCAGTTGGTGGCTTCCCAGTGAGTTTGTCACTGCTCCTGATGAGTGAAATATGCAAGACAAAGACAATGAATGAATAAATGAATGACAAACAAACAAATTATAAATGTTTTAATTTGAAAGAAGAAATAGAAATAGAATATAATCGTCTATGTAGCAAGTTCAAGGAAATCCGCAAAAACATTGCCCTAAAACTAACAAAGTAAGTGAGGTAAAGTTGCAGAGCACTGCATGCAGCTTTAGGCATGGGTGCAATCGGAGCTCAAAGACAAAAACCACAGTGACAACTGAGTAGAGATAAAGTGACAGAAACAGACACTTCACGGGAGTGCATCAAAGACAGCAAATGTTCAACTTTGCTGCCCTCCGCCTAAATCGGCAGTTTTGATGTAGCTGCTCATGTGATGATTATTGTACTGGCTGGTTTTCTGTGTCAACTTGACACAGCTGGAGTCATCAGAGAGGAGGGAGCCTCAGCTGGGGAAATGCCTCCTTGAGATCTGGCTGTAAGGCATTTTCTCAATTAGTGATCAAGAGGGGAGGGCCTAGCCCTTTATGGGTGGTGCCATGCCTGGGCTGGAGGTCCAGGGTCTTATAAAAAAGCAGGCTGAGCAAGCCCCATGGGGAGCAAGCCAATACGCAGGACCCCTCCATGGCTTCTGAATCAGGATCCTGCCTTGTTTGAGACCCTGCCCTGACCTCCTTCAGTGATGAGCAGCAAGGCTGAAGTGTAAGCCTGATAAACCCTTTCCTCCTAACCTTTTTTGTTTTCAGTCATGGTGTTTCGTCACAGCAATAGAAGCCCTAACTAACACAACTATACACCTTATAGCTGTGAAAGATGAGGCAATGCCTCTCCCCCTGCCAGGAAGAAAGCTGACTTCCTGTTTAGAAAAGGATCCTGGGTACATTTGATTTATTTCTATCATTAAACAGAAATGCTTTGCTATAACAAGTCTTTCTCTGTCCTACCAATCACCTCCCAAATAATGACATGAAGACATATTAATTATGAAAGTTCCTCCTATAGCTTAGGCTTGTTCCCAACAAGCTCTTATATCTTAAATTACTTCATATTTTAGAATCTACATTCTATCACATAGGTTTTTTTTTCCATACATTGTTTTGTTTTATTTTTTCCATTCAAGAACATAATTAAAGAAATAAAATTTTTTTTTCCTTTCTTCCCCTTCTTCCGGTCCCCTCCCACTACCCCCCCACCCCTCCTCCCTCCCCCTTCTTCCTTGAAAGAGGGCATGGTGCCCTGCCCTGTTGGAAGTCCAAGGCCCACCCCCATCCCTCCTGGCCTAGGAAGGAGTGCATTCAAAAAGA
>PVIU01026594.1:0-22287 GCA_004026605.1 Ondatra zibethicus | reverse complement strand
TCCCCAGTCCTTCCCTTCTCCCTTCTCCTTCCCCCTCTCCCCTCCCCCCGCCCCCAACCTCCACCTCTATCCCCACCCCGGTATTCCCACCTTTTGCCTGGCAATCTTGTTTGCTTCCAATTTCCAAGAAGATCTATATATGATTTTCTTTGGGTTTGCCTTGCTATTTGGCTTCTCTGGGCTTGTGAGCTATAAGCTTAGTGTCCTTTGTTTTATGACTAGGGTCCACTAATGAGTGAATACATACCATAATCGTCTTTTTGGGTTTGGGTTACCTCACTCAGGATAAGCGGAGGAGGTGGAAATTTTGAATGGTACTATTTATAATGCAATAATAAAAAAAATGTGAAAAAAATATCAAACTGCTAAATCATTCACATGTTCATAAATATATCTATTAGTCGGGACATTTCAAGGCTCAGTGCTGGTCTGTATGATATATGGTGTACTATTCAAGACAGATGAAACCAGACAGAGAAGTCGCTATTGCAAATAATCCTCATCCGACAAAGAGTTTGCACTAGTTATTCATGGCTGCCTACTAATGACCTCAGGTGTTGTCACTAATGACTTAATTAATTAATTACTGTTGACCCCCAAGTAGTACCCCTACTATTTTTTATAACAATGTTTCACTCACTTGGAGCTGAGGGGGAGATCTGAATCACATGATTCCTGAGAGTTCCCCTACTCCAGCATCTAGCAAAGTCCCCAAGAGAATGATGATCCCTTAAGTCCAGACTTCTGGAAGCCAATCTTCTCCACAAGTGCTGACAATCTGTATTTCTAAAACAGAATAAAAACGATCATCTTCATTCGCCAGAGCCATCATCTCTCTGGCTCTCGCTCCTGGCAGCCACGTACGCAGATGCTGCAGTGTTGACTCCAGCCACTTGCAGGGTTGTCCTGGGTGCCCTGCTCCACAGCTCTCGTGGTGCTTATGGAATCACCAGGCAGTTACTATGTGATTACAGGAAATAATATCGGGTGTTTTCCCTTGAGTCCATCAGTTACCCATGGTACCTGTATACCTACCACTTATCCCAGCAACAATTAAGATATTTTTGACTTCTGTGTGCTTGCTTAAAGAAATAAAAGAAAGGAAGCTATGCTTTAATGGCATTTCAGTTGCCTAGAGCCCGGCAGGACTGTAGAGTAAGATACCTGAGTTTGTGTAAATGATCTGCCTTTCCCAGAAGGAGATGCTTGGATTTATGTCACATCATCATAGCGGATACTCTGTTGTTCCAAGCAGCACACAAACAGATGTATTTACAGTTCCGGCAGCTGCAGGCCCACTATTAGAAATCCAGATTTGTATTTCCCATTATATTTCTACTTCCTTGTTTAAATCCCAGCCCTCCCTCCTGAAACAGAAGCAATAAAATAAGGGAAGGGAGGCTGGATCCAAGTGGCCAAGAAATCGTATAACACATTTTTATCTATGAATAATACTTGAAACATAGAAAGAAGAGACCTGGTGATTGGTGAACATAGAAAATCCCACTTTTCTATGGTAATTCCACTTTAAACAATGTTAGAGACAGTGAAATTAGTGGCTCAGAGTCTTATTGCTCCCAGAGAGCCTAGAGTGCTAGACACACAGTGTCCCACAGACAGCTGCAGCAAACATCAGGAAATAGCCCCATTTCTGGCCAGGCTTGTGGTTATGAAAAGATGAAAATCACCCATCTTTCCACCAGTTATGGCCATGGACAAAAATACTGGCTGATGGGAAACAAGGAAAGGTAAAGGAAAGCCCCGCCCCATCATGAGGGCCACGGGGGCAGAGCCACTCTCTGAAGAGGATGTGATGTCTGCGGATGGGGCTGTCACATCTTACAGTGACAGTTTCCATGACGGAGGTGGGTTTCTGTCGTGCTTAACCCACTGCCGTACTGGCTTTCTGCCCCATGTGCTCAACACCCATATCCCAACCACAAAAACATGTGTCCAGTGTGGAATTCTAAACGCAGAACTGGGAGGAAATGAAGAAGAGACTGTTTAGAGTACCACCCTCCCTGCGATTAACATTTGCAGGAAGGCTAGGGAAGAAAGGGGTGGAAATTACAGAGCAGTCCTTACAAATAGTCAAGAATGTGTTTACATCATGTGTGTTTTACCTCGTGGGGCAGTGATTTTCTTAAGTGTGAGAAGCTGAAAATACCTGTGTCAGGCCCCCACTTGTGAATAAACCTGATTCGTCTCCACTGTGCACATGAAGTTTTAACCTTTCGAGTGCTCGTTCAATTTAATTAGATAACCAGTAGCTGAGACTACCTCGAATTATCTAGTTGCTCGGCTGGGGCAGCAGCTCATTGGGTAAAGTATTTGTTAAGAAAGCCTGAGTTGGGATTCCCAGTGTTCCTGTAAAAGCTGGGTACCTCAGCGCTGTGGCTGAGGAGAGGTGAGGACAGCTGATCCCTGCAGATGTCAGCTCAGTCCTTGAGCTCCAGGTTCAGTGGGAGATCCTGTGTCTAAATACAAATGGGAGAGAGACAGGAAAGCATCAAAAGATGACTATGGGTCTGTAAACACACAAGAATGCACGTACACATTCATCCTTATCACACACACACATACACACATAGACATGTACACACACATGCACACACACACATGCCCTACGTGCTCTGGTGTCATGTCAATAGACCATGTGACAACTCTGAAAATATAGTATATGCCACTTCATTAAAAATGACAACTTGGAGGATAATTAGCTGCATTATCATCTGAATCAAATTTCTGCATGTCCAGGCTGTGCCAAAATCAAAGAGACAGTGATGAAAAGCATGTGAAGCTTTGGAAGACCAACTGGAGATTCTCAGTGGGTCTCTGGAAATGGCTCTAGGATGGGTGGAACACTGAGATCAGGAGCCAAGCTCTACTTCAAAAGCGCAATGCGCCTCAGGGTGGTCGGTTCTTGAGAGCTGACCTTCAGATGCCACTGGAAAAAATACAGTCTGCCTTCCTCTGATGCTTGGGAAACACCTGCAGAAACAAATAAAAACCAGTTGGCTCTGGTGCTTTGCAAACAATGTAACAGCACAGAGCTTGCCTCTGAAGACACGAGTCATGCCATTTCTAGGTCTGGGATCTCCCTTAGGTCAATTACTCCACGTCTTTCTCCCCAACTTCCCAGTGCTGATGCAGAGTCCACAGAAATGGAGAATAAAATGAGACAACCAAATTTATTTTTACTTATGGACCTGAGCCAGCCTCTAAATGACTCTGGCAATGGCACTCACTTCCCTTGGGAGCCTATTCTCTAGTCTAATAGATCTCGCCGTTAGGAGATTTCTCTTATAATTCAGCATAAATTGTCCCTTGCTGAATTCCTTCCCATTATTCCTAGTTAGATGTCCTTGGACTCCCTTAGACAACGAATCCACTCCCCCACAGGCCTGTCCATTCCCAGGCAAGAGAGGCAGGGGAACAGAGGGAATGCTGGGAGGGCGATTAGGAAGAAAGGGAGCGCTGGCCTGACCTGTGGCTAACCAATAGACATTTCAACCACAAACCTTCCCATATGAACAAGGACAGCAAATTTATTAACCACAGGACTGGGTCATCTCAGGAAAATATCTGATTTCAGCTAACCTCCACACTTAGGTCTCAGTAATTTCTCCATAAGTAAAATAGATCAGAAGCATAAAGAAGAGAGGTATCATAAAGACAGCGTGGAAGGCTAACCATACGTGTCTGCAAGTTCCACGAGAGCCAGAGGTTGGGCTCTGCCTGTCATTGCTGATCTTGCCTGTCGGCCCCTGTCCTCTCATGCACAGTTCTAGCACTGAGGTTAGCACAAGCATCTGGATATTGCATCCATGATTTCCTCCACTGTTCACAGCATGATTGAGAGGATGCAGTCTTCCCAGAACGCAACCACCAGGAAGTGCCTCACCGTGCACCACATAGCTGCAGTGCATGTAGCCATAGTCCAAAGTGACCAGACATACTACACTTATGAGGGCCCGGAACATATGACCAAACCATGGCCAAGGGGCTATGTAGCTCCAAATATTCTCCATTCCGCTGGTCCCCCCATGTCAGAGCTATTCTGAGAGAAGCCAGTCAGCCTCTCTCTGCTTGTGCGGACTGAGATGTGAGGCTTAGGAGCCGCAGCTGTCCTGTCTTCGATAAGTGGCTGGGAGGAGCTGAGATGGTCCATCTGCACAGATAAGGGAGAAGAGGAGATGGACATCAACCTCTGGAGATGAAGGTTGCAGTTGTGGCCACACAGCCAGGCCCTGCTGCCATATGCTTCTGAAACCACCTGATTCCCCGAGGAAGGTCAGGTACTTCACACCAGATACGATACAAACCGCGTGGTACCTATAATGGCACCTAAAGCATTCACTACAGTTGTAGACAGGAAACTGAAATTTTAAAGCCCAGAGAGTTTGGAGCTTTTGGTCACCATAGCCGGTTACTGCCCTCTCCCAACCTCATTGAACTGTCTACACAGGGCCAAGAAGGGGCTGTGGAGGGAGAGCCCATCTGGAGGACTAAGGAAGGATTGAGGACCAAAGGCATTTTTTTCCAGTATAGACATGACATGAGTGACTCTGGGCAGCTATGGAACCTGTCTGAGCCCACTCTGGGCTTAATGTGTGAAACTGCTCAGGGCTAGAGACCCTGCACAAGGTGCTTCCCCGGGGCTACATTCATCATGTATGGGAACGGTATTATGCTACAGGGACTCTTACATGACGTACATGGAATATTTTACTGTTTTCTTCTTTTACTAGAACTTTTTTTTATGATACAGAATACATCTTCTGAGCAGCCAGGATGCCCACACCACATACTAAGACCAGGATAGGGCCTCACAGTTTGCTGATACTGACAGGGATGCGCAGCTATGATTCAGGCATGATGATGCTGGAGAAAAGGGTGGACCGGAAGAGCACCTATGGGTTTCAGCCCTGCCCCGGTTGCCTCTTTACCCACTTGGAGACTTTCTGCTGTGCCTTTACTGTGCTCGCTGCCCTTCAGGAGGCGGGGCGCCCCGTAGTCCCACTTTGTAACCGGAAGAGACACTTCAATCAGGCGTTTTCTCCAAAGCTGTTCTGAAAGGAAACCAACCTCTCCCACCAGCAAGTCGCTGCTGATGGCTTTCAGCCAGCTCCTCGCACTGTTTTTGTGCGTTTGCATCGTGATTCAAGCTTCCTGTCTAAGCGAGGCCCCGTAGTATTCCTTCAGGACACGGGTCTATTAAACAGCAAAGCAGAGTATGCAAATTATCTCCAACCACACGCACAAAGCCCACAGACGTTCTTCTCAGGAAAGTGCTGATTATGGCAAATTATGAATTAACATGTCAAACACTGAAGTTTGAAACCTTATAACTGTGTTTACTGTACAAGAACTCCCGAATGAATTGAAAAATAGAAGGGAGAAAACAGCAAACTCGGTGATTCGGCGGTCGCTAAGATGACAAACACACAGCCAGCCCCAGCAAATCCACCAGCTTTTGTTTACCAACACACACACACATGCATGCATGCCACACAAAAACATACATTGCATGCGTATGTACAGTGTGTGTATGTGCATCATCCGACAAAGCAGAAGACACACATGAACCATTCCTTGTACAGCTTGGTCCTCCCTCTGATGGAAGCATCACCACTGATTTCATTACCAGCTGGCTCCTCAAAATGACTTTTTTGTCTTTTCACAAGTATTAATTGATCTCTTATATATAAACGAGACACTAGACGTCACTGGGTGATGCGCAGCAATGAAGCCACTCTGCGAGACCACACACCCCACAGCACAACCTCTGCTGGCACCTCTGCCTGTCAGCGCCCACAGACTGGCTGTGCCTGGTGCCGCAGGCCCCAGTCCAGGCTTCCGGGGAGGATTTCTGTGATGGTTGAACAAACCCTTCAGATGATTGTTAATCAGATCTGGTGTGGTAAGGCCTGAGGCCATGGCTAATGTTCTATATTGCTCGAGTCAATTGGTAAAAGGAGCGAATGAGCTGTGTTTAAAAAGAAGAAGAAAACAGCAGATATTAGCCTTTGCAGACCCTGAAGATTTGACTGCTTATGCAGAGGAGTAGAGCAGCCTTCCAGGAGTTTCCTGAGATTATATCTGCAGTGGATCCCAGAAAAGAGGAAAAGACTCTGATAATACTGTTTTAATATTGGCTACACATTTCTATAAGGTTTCTGTTGCTCCCCATAATTTCCAGAAGGAAGGACACAGTAAAAGAGAAGTTTTTGCCATTTCTGGTCACATTGTAATAATCCTTCAGAGGGAAAGAATACTAATGAGGTGCTAAGCACATAGTCAATTTCAGAACAGATTGTTTTGCGTGAGGGAAGATGGCGGTCAATATGGGAAGAAACGATACCCTTCAGTCTCCTCATCGGTAATCAATCCACAGAAAGTGGGTAGTTCCCCCTTCCCCGGTTCTTTCCGGGTAAGCAGGCAAAATCCAAAGATAGAACATGGAGTTGCAGAGTCTTATGTAAATATGGTGAAATTAAATGAAAAGTGAAGTCATGGGTCATGATTTCTTTACAACTACCAGTTCCCTCCCTGTGTTTCCAGGGAGCTCCCTGAAAGGCAAACCAGGAGCTAACTGTATGTTTTCAATCCACGACAGAGCTCCTTCTCCGAGGACTCAGTTCCTCCTTTGCCACCAGCGTGGACCTGCCTTCCAAGGAAACCCAACTTTCTCCACTTCCGAGGAAAGCCTGACTTTCTCCACTGATCGTGGTCCTCCTTTTGAGGCCTGGTCCACCTGGCTGCTGCTCTTACTGACATCGAGCTAAGTCCACCTCTCATTTCAGAATGACCACTTCAGTGGTGAACAGGTGCTACCTCTCCCGTCATGGTCCAGTGGACAAGCTGAGTCCCAGAAAATATAACGTGCTTCCAAGACATCAGTACCTGAAGCTGGTGACCAGCTCTGCCCTGCTACAGTCTGTTCTGCTGCCTCCTTGTCCTTTCTCTGGCTCCAGTGATAATTACTCCATGCTCTACAGGCACTATGCGTACCCCAGTGATCATGCGCTCCATCATTTAATAAAACGACTTCTTGCACACTGTGTAGAACCAGTTGGTGTGTCCAAGCTTTGGAAATTAGGGCACAACGCTGTCAAGTTCAAGTTTCATACTCGAGAACTGCACGATCAATTTATCTTTAAAAATTGCCAAAAATGTGTGATTTTTCAAGGGTGGAAAGTTTATTCGGATTTATAGTTTGAAAGACTGTAGCCAGCAATGTTGAGGAAGGTGTGACATTAGGAGCTTGAGGAAGCGGCTGGTCACATTGCAAGTGCAACCAGGGAGCAGAGAGAAATGGAAGATGAGTTGAATGCATGTGCTCAAGTCCAGCACAGGACCCCCACCTACGGAATGGTGACACCCACATTTAGGGTAGTTTTTTCATATCTCAGTTCACTTAATCTAGGCAATGTCTCACAGATCTGCACAAGAATGTCATACTGTTCTTTGTGAGTTTATAGTTTTGTGTTGGGCTATAGTCGTGCCTGTCCTTAGCTACACGTGGCACTTGGGCCATGGGTTGCTTAACATGCAGGGGCTATGTAAATACGCTTGACTCTCATTGCCTATGAAATTCTAGAAAGCCTGTGCACAGTTCTGCAAAGTCACATGGATACTGAGTTGGTATCCCTGGGCACTGCTCTTCAGGGATTGCAGGGATCAGTCCCTTCGATCCTCCTGCCATGGGCAGTTGATAGGCCAATCCACACAGAGACTTGACATGCACGTGTTTCTCCTTACGTCACAATGTATGCTTTTAATATATATTCCTGATGTAGTCTTGAGCATGTGTTCAGCAGCACCAGGACTCTGGCTTGTCTTTAGCTCATATTCATGTCTTCTCTGTAGCACGCCACAATCTCCACATCCCTGGGAACACCAGGATATATCAGCATGTACTCAGGGCTATTAAGCAGGAAAATCCTCACACTGGATAGACCACAAGATAAGACAATCATGTCATCTGAGCCCAAACAAGAAGTTGGCATGGAACCTCACAGGCTTCAGAAGAGACACGTGTGTGCTCCTCCTATCTTTTGTTTGCTTCACAGCCTCTGACACCACACACAACATTCTTTATGTGTGACAGTGTGGTTTGCTCATCCTCCCTCGCAAGATGGAGTTCTAAGTTGTCTCCAGGATCCCAGTCTCTTGCTTTCTATGTCTTGGCATATGGAAGGGTCTTTTTATGCTCATAAGGTGGGAAGATTGTTCCTTGATTGCATCATAAATAGGTGTGTGTGTGTGTGTGTGTGATACTTTCTGCAATTATATTCCATTGAACAAGAAAGACTCTGCAGCAGCAAGCAGGAGGTAGATTCTCCCACTGGCTATGGAGAAGTGAGCTTTCATGGGACCCTGTGAAAATGTGGACCCTCGGGATAGCAACTTCAAGGATTTAAGACAGCTCAGAAGAGGATCCAAGTGCCAGAGGAAGATGGCCCCATGCTAGATCCCCAAGGCTAGGCCCTGCAGCTGCTGGACAGAGCATTCAGGAGCAGGTCCTGGCTCCTGACCACACAGACTGGCTAATGAATGGGTTTTGGTTCAGACTGCAAGCTTTCCATAACTTGTCATCCAGCAATAATTGTGCCTCTCACTAGAATGCTCTCTGGGGACAAGAGATCTGTCCTGTATATCCATTGCTTTGTCCTTAGCACCAACAGCAGGACCTGCTGTGTAGATGGAATTCAGTAATGAAGTGAGCTAGGGCTGCCTGGTTTCTCGGAGATTTCTGCATCGCTCATTTACGGAGCCTGGAGCCCACAGACCATCCTGGAGTTTCCTCCTTTGCTTTCTCCTTCGTGTTTCTCTTTGGTCCTTGTTTCTTTGATGCTCCAGTTCTTCTCCTCCTTGCACTCTGGATCTGAGGCACGTCCCTTCATGAGTGCTTCCTCAACATCCAGTAGAGATAGCACTTGGTGCGAACAGCATTGCAGGTGCACCTCACAGTCCATTGGCAATGTTGGCTTTCCTACCGGGTGCAGACCAGCCCTGCCATAGCCAGCCCTGCCATAGCCAGGCTCCTTCAGCCCTCAGTATGGAGCCCACAGGGACCTATTACCAAATTCTTTCTAAATAAACCCAGTGCCTTTCTCAAGAGCCTTGTTGGGACAGCTGTTAATGCAGTGACATTTTCTACATCATTTAATCTAGCCGGTTAGATTACGAGTCAGCCCTCTCTGCTGAACGTCAGACACGTTGATCCATCTGTCTGTTAGCTACTTACACTCGGAGGTCTCTCAGGCACCACAAATTCACCATGCCCCAAATCTGAACTCATCTTCCCTTCCCAATACTCTGCTCCAGGCTCAGGATCTCATCGCCTGGCTTTATGCTGCTGACCTCAGAGTTGCTTCCAGCTTCCCCATGCTGGCCCACGGGTGTCAAGCAACATCCCACAGACCTGTCCTTTTTCTTCTTCCTCATAATTGTCCCCAACTCCATCACAGCAGTAAACACCAGCAGCAACTTCCAGGTCACTGTCATCATCAAGGTTTGGGACAAAACATCATGCGGGCTTCTCTGCCCTTCTTATTTCATAATTTTGCTTCCTCAAGTATTTCAACCAGTCACCCTAATGTAAGGACCACTTTTCTCGCTTCCCACGCTTCCCACAGAGGCACCCACACTTTCTACACACACACACACACACACACACACACACACACACACACACACACGCTTCCCACAGAGGCACACACACTTTCTACACACACACACGCACACGCACGCGCTTCCCACAGAGGCACCCACACTTTACACACAGACACACACACATGCTTCCCACAGAGGCACCCACACTTTACACACACACACACACGCTTCCCATGGAGCCACCCACACTAAGACCGCTAAGGTGGTCCTTTTAGACTTACCCAGCCTCCTCTGATAATCCACTGTCATCCCACTGGGCATCGCTGTGACTCAGAACCAGCCTTGGTGGTGCGCTCGTCTTCCATCAGACACTCCCTGGTTCCCACACCCTCCCCGGGCCTTCTCAGCATAGCACATCCTCCTGGAAGACATTCTCTAATTGCTTTGTCCTCATCATTTAAGCCTCTTCCATGTAAGTTCCTTAGGCTGCCGTCAGGGTCTCCACTTCTTTACCGCCCCTTGAGCTCAGCTTACTGTTCCAAAGTCAACAGCATGAACTGGTTAAAGACAGCAGAAACAAACTTTCACATAGCATGTTGCTATCCTTGGTATAGTCTAAATATGGGTTACAAGGGATTGCTATCCTTGGTATAGTCTAAATATGGGTTACAAGGGATACCGCGACTTCAGAGAGGTACTCACGGGATATCGGTGAGAGAATCGTCTACAGAGAAAAGCCCAACCTAACTGAGTATTGCTCAGTGTGGTAATTTTGCTGGAGAAAGCTCAGGAAGAGGTTCCCCAAGACAGGGAAGGACAGAGGAGTAATGAAGGCGGAGAAGATGTAGTTGGCATTTAGCCAGAAACAAAGGTACATTCAGCCATTCCCACTGCCGCAACAAAATACCTAAGGCTGTGCACTTTGTAAGGAAGAGAGGCGTATGCAGCCTCTGGTTTTGGAAGGCCAAGCGAATGGGGCCAGCCTCAGCTAATCTCTGGTGAAGGCATGACAGGAGGCTACTCCGATGACAGGAATGTATGCCTAAATTGGAAGACACCAAAGGCAGGGCATGGCTAGACCTGTGTTTTAGAGCAGCTGGGGTCTCATGAGAACTGTATCAGTTCCTTCAGAGGACAGAGATCCATATGTCCTCAAGAGAGCTTACATGGAAACAGTTGGACCCTTACAGGGTGTTGGAAGCAATGGAAAAGCAGAGGAGGTGTGGCCCCAAAGGCCCTGGCGTTAGTGAGTCCTCCATTTCTATCACAGTCTAGGGGGATAGTGAAGACAGATGCATGAGCGGGGAACAGGGAGGACTGCACAACCTCACCTAGATACATGTGATGCTGTCACTGAGAAATATCGCAGGAAAGAGAGGGGAAAAACCAATGTATTCATCCCAGCCTCTGCTGCTTCTCTCTTCTAGCCAGCAACCTTTGTTGACAGATAGGATGGAGAGCCAATGGTGGAAGGAGGCGGGATCAGAGCAGAGAGCACAGGATGGACACATGGGGGTGCTGATGGGAAATCATCAAAGGTCTGCTTGTAACCATTTAACACTGTAGCAGTGTTTCCCTACAGAGTGGTGGATGGGATAGACAGTAGGGTATGTGCTGTGAGGGTGGAGAGAAAGAGAAGAGACACAACATGTGTCCACTACCAATCCTTACAAGACAGGGACAAACAAACAAAAGAATTAGTAGATCAATGAATGGATAGTACCAGTGGATGTGTAGATAGATGGATGGATGAATAGATGGATGGATGAATAGATGGATGGATGGATGGATGGATGGGTGGGTGAGTGGGTGGGTGGCACCTAACCCTATAGAACTCAGAACCTACAGGAGGTGCAATTTCAATATACTTTTGACAAATTGATCCAGGTTATGAATTTGGACTTTGTCCTATCGCAACGAACAAATGAGTGAAGTATTCAGCTGACAAGTCACAGAAGATAAATAGTATTTTATACACATTAAGCTATGTGGTGGCTTACTTATGAGAACTGAGGAGGAGGGCTGGGAAGCAGACAAATCAAGAGGCCCCTAAGAGTTGTGATGATGATGATGATGATAATGATGATAAATAATATTAGCTCCAGTGTTGCTTCCATGAACTGTACCCTGGCAATTTATAAACTGTACAATGGTCCTTTTACCTGGACAGCCTGGAGTGTGAGTTTGGTGCTTATTCTTCCAAATAAGTTGGATGGGAAAACTGAGGCTCGAAGGAGGTAAGAGATTTAAGTCTCTGTCCCACGGCCAACGACTGGTAGTGTGGAGTTCCACTCCACTCCAAAGCCCCCAATGTTCAGGCAGAACCACCATTCAGCTTAGAGGCAGTAGGCACAGTAAGTCAGACGCCGAAAGACACAGCTAGCCCACACACAAACATATGAATAAAATATTCCTGAATGCAAAATATTGAACACTAGAGCCTAGGAAAGGAGGAAGAAAGAGACAGGTACCGTGGGCTTGAAATAGATTCCGAGGGAGGGGCAAACACTGTGCTCAGCTGTGTTTCCACAGATGAGGTCACCATGCTCCAGTGAAGAACAGCAAACCCACACAGAGACAGCCCTGGTTAACTCTGTGGGGCACAAAACAGAACCAAAAGACGTGACTGTGGGAAAGGGGCTTGCCAAGTGGGAAGGAATTAAGAGAGGTGAGGCTGACGGCAATCAGCATGCAGCATATGACACATATTATATTTGTATATTGCATATACACAATATACACATAAATATACATATGCAATATATATGCATATGTGTGTATGTATGTATATATATCCATTCAAATTCCAAATGAACACAAAATAATAAAGAAAAATCTGGTTTGACAACTGCCCATTGTGTACAGGAATTGAAACATCATACTGAACGCTGATAGTCTGAAGAGTTAATGAATGTGATGTAAAATAAATGAATCATTTCTAAAAAGTGATATAGACAGTTTCGGGTAACCCTGAGAGGCCAAAACTCCTAGACTTCCACCTGTTTCTGACCTCAGAAACCCCTCTTTTTAGTTAACCATAGCTTTTTAGGCAGCCACTTCCCTTAGTCAACTATTGTCTAAAAGTACCACAGTTTGTTTGTTTTTTTTTATTCCTTATTGGGCTTCCCTTCTGTCTCCTATGCTCCCTTGACTAAAGCAGGGTTTGTGATAAATACTCTATGTGGATGTGTGTGCTTCACTGGTAAATAAGAAGTGCTGCGGGAAAAACAGGCAGGTGTCTTACAGATAGAAGGTGGTCATAGGTTGGCCATGCTCAGGTATTAAAACTGATTTATAATAATCTGAAGGTCACATGGTTGTTCAGGTCTGCATGAGCATTGTGTGAAACAGCACTTCCCCACACCTTCTCTCCAGGTACCAAAGGCACTGGGCTGGCCCATGTTCCTTCTGGGGCTGCTCCCTGTACTCAGCTAATGACGGCTGAGCCTGGGAGTCCAGGCTCATGAGAACATGCAGCAGCATTCAGGGTTGACCAGGACAGGAAAAGTGTGCTCTGGTTCGGGCAACTCTCACTCCTTCCCAGAAAGAGCACGCAAATGAATAAGCAGGTTACTATTCCAAGATGCCTACCCATGGGAATCCCAAAGACCTGTGTGGCTCCACGCCCTCACTATGTAAGTCAGCAAGCAGAGCGAAGGGTAGACGTGGGTAAGAAGACAACAAGACACCATGCGGAGGAAAACTCAAGAGCTTCTGGCCTGCTTATTATTCCTGGTGTCGATGTCTGCTGCATTGGAAGTTCCCTCGCTAGAGGAGGGGCCACAGATACGGTGCTGTGTGTTTCCTAAGCAGGGTTTCTCTGAGTTTTCAGAAAATCAAAGTCTGTCACAGTGGAGAAATTACCAAAGAAAACTCGGCACACAAAGCTGGCAGTTATTTGTGTGTGTGTGTGTGGGTGTGTGTGTGTGTGTGTGTGTGGGTGTGTGACTCCTAGGGCCTGCGTGAATAATTCCAAATCAAACATATTCACATTATTAACTTTTTAAAGTTTATTAGTCTCAGTGCTAATAAACTCATTCATCCCTGGCAAAAGCACACGGCTCCCTAATGAAATGTCGATAGATAGATCGGCAGCAAAGTGAGAACATCCAACAGCTAATGCCAAATTCCACTTGGCGGCGGGGACTGGAAAGAGGCGATCACATCCAGAGAGATGCTTGGACACAGCAGCCTGTGACAGGAGCTGCAGTGCAGACCAGGGTGTCTGCAACCAGGATTCCACTCGGCGTCGACCACGCATGAGCCAGTCACCACGTCTTCCTAGGACTCTGTTTTGCCTCTGCAAGTGCTGGAGACAGCTCGAGTTCATCCCAGGCGTTCTTCTCGATTGGACTTTAATACCCCAGCCGTGCACACCGTCCCCTAACCTTCACACAGGAGTTACTGTGTAGGTTTCTATGCTTGCATGCATGCTGTCTTACACTTCAATGTCTGCCTACTCCAATGCTGGTTCATTCTCTGCAGATCAAATTAACTTGGCTCCTCAGGAGATATTATGCCACAGGTTATGGGTTTTAATTTCTGGCCTGTTCCAACATTGCCCAAGTTCAGAGTTGTAATGAGTTTCCTAACCCGCGCTGGTTTGTGTCAGCCTGTGTGACAGCGCGTTGAGCGCACTACAGAAGATTATAAAATGGAATGGTCTTTAAAAAAACCTATAAGCCGGCCTTCCTTTCTTTCAATTATCAGTTTTGAAAAGTAACCCAAACACGGGCACACTTCTGGAGATGGTGCTCTGAACTGCCCAAATTAATTCTTCAACATAAACTTCCTGTCTATGTAAAATGACAGGTTTTTTTCCCCCTATGTTACCTCCAATCTTTGAAAATGTGCAACAGCTCGCAAGCTGGGGCGCTTGCTCCTTACTGCTTCATTACCGAGCTAAAGCAAAAGTAATAATCGTAAAAAGCTTTTGCTTCTGGACCACATAAATTATCTCCAATTTTCCTCATTATTTTCTTCTGCAGGGCATAAGGAGATTGCCTGTGGTAAAATATGTATCAGTACAAAACAAATAGAAAACAGTTTAAATCACTGAAGTATTTACCTTTTTATTTTAAAAAATAGACATTTTAATCCTATTAACGGTAAATTATATTACCTAGTGTGAAGGCTGACATGAAAGAAATATTTGAAGCATGCAGTTAATTATGATACCAAGTGACACATAATATTTATGCTCCTCTCGTGTAGCCTGAATGATTTTTCTTTCACTAACTGTGAGTCACACACTGATTGAAGTCTTGAAACCAATGCTAAGACGGACTCCAGGCACGCCTGCCATCCACGCTTCAGTCACTGGGTAATTAATGCTACAAGACCCTGCCATTGTGTGTTCCTTTATTGTCCTAATTTTGCACAGAGGGGGAAAAGAATCTTCCAGTGAAGTCTTTTCATTGTTGGTCTCTAGCCCAGAGAACCTATGAGACATCCGCATAGACGCAGCAAAGCCTGGAGTCTGCAAGCAAATTTCTATGCAGAGCAGCTGCACCACTGTGAGGCTGTGACGACGTTGCCACTAAGTCCAAGGCGTCCCGAAAGCCTCAGCTCTCTGAGCTGCTTCAGATATCCATATGTATTCCTACCCAATCCAGAATTAAATATCAATTGCTGGTCTGTTCGCCCAGTGCCTGGTGAGGAGTCAGGCAGTTGCAGAGGGATGGATGTGCGATGGGGTTGGTACCTTGCTGCTAGGTTACCCACCACCTGTGACTGAGCCTGGGCTGAAGCAGCCTGGACGTTAGTTCAAAAGCTAGGAGTGTGAAGGCCCAGGCAGGGCCACTGCTGGGCACAGTCGCAAACGGCAAGATCCGGCTCTTTATTTCCCACATGAAAGCTTCTGTCTGAAATGATCCCAACAGGTTCTACTAAAGCCCTGTAATCGTGCCAGGGGTGTCCCACTGACTCCCATCAGTGGCTCAGCGAATGTGCTGTGTTGGCCCAGTGGTAGCTCCGCAGGGTGTTCCAACAACCCATTTTTCACTCTGCAAGACGTAGCCGTTTCACAGAGCTCCTTGGTTCCTTTAGCAGCTTCATCCATTCATTTCATGACATGCAGCCCCTCCCCTCCCCCCAGGAACGGAGTGGGAATCTCATTGATTGTGGTGATAGGCCTTTGATCCAGAGGTTCCCTTTTGAAGGTATTTTAAAATGGGAAGAAAATAAAACTGTAGACTAGGCGGTTTAAATCACTTATTGTTTCCATTTGATTTCAACTGGACGGAGTATATGTATCGGTAACATGCCACAAACTATCTGTAATTTGAAATAACAAGAGCTGTGAACCCACTGAACCCCTGCTATGTACACAATGCCTTATGCTCGGAGGTCCCCGTCTGGCTTCATAATCTGTTTGCAAAGTCAGCATTAATATCCCCTGAGATCAAGACTGAAGCTGAGGCTCAGAGAGGCAAAGAGAGTTCCTGAAGAATCAACAGCCAAAAGGCAGAGGAACCATCATTGAAAGGCAGGCAGGTGTTCGGTCCCACAAGCATTGATAGTCTAATAGTTTATTGCAGCAAGATTGTTACACAAATAATAACAATTGAGTGAAAGCAGAGAAATTTAATTTCAAAATCCATTATGAATCAGAGAAATTATACCACCAGACCTCACCCAGCTGGAAGATACTCAGAACATTTAATAAAAATTTCAAATTATAATCACATACATTTTTTTTCTGGTCTTGATTTAATTTTGGTAAGTGACATATATCCAAAAAGTTATTCATTTCCTTTTTTTTCCATGATATTTATTGAGCTCTACATTTTTCTCTGCTCCTCTCCCTGCCTCTCCCCTCCCCTCTTCCATCCTCCCCCAAGGTCCCCATGCTCCCAATTTACTCAGGAGATCTTGCCTTTTTATACTTTCTACTTCCCATGTAGATTAGATCTATGTAAGCCTCTCTTAGTGTCCTCATTATTGTCTAAGTTCTCTGGGATTGTGGTTTGTAGGCTGGCTTTCTTTGCTTTATGTTTAAAAACTACCTATGAGTGAGTACATGTGATAATTGTCTTTCTGTGTCTGGGTTACCTCACTCAAAATAATGCTTTCTAGTTCCATCCATTTTCCTGAAAAATTCAAGCTGTTGTTATTTTTTTCTGCTGTGTAGTACTCCATTGTGTAAATGTACCACATTTTCCTTATCCATTCTTCGGTCGAGGGGCATTTAGGTTGTTTCCAGGTTCTGGTTATGACAAACAAAGCTGCTATGAACACAGTTGAGCACATGTCCTTGTGGCACGATTGAGCATCCTTTGGATCTATACCCAAAAGTGGTATTACTGGGTCTTGAGGGAGGTTGTTTCCTAATTTTCTGAGAAATCACCACACTGATATCCAAAGGGGTTGTACCAGCTTGCATTCCCACCAGCAGTGCAGAAGTGTTCCCTTTTCTCCACAACCTCTCCAGCATAAGTTGTCATCAGTGTTTTTGATCTTGGCCATTCTTACAGGTGTAAGATGGAATCTCAGAGTTGTTTTGATTTGCATTTCTCTGATGACTAAGGATGTTGAACATTTCCTTAAGTGTCTTTTTAAGACACTTTTAGACTCCTCTGTTGAGAGTTCTCTGTTTAGGTCTGTACTCCATTTTATTTTTATTGGATTACATGATTTTGTGTGTGTGTGTCCAATTTCTTGAGTTCTTTGTATATTTTGGAGATCAGACCTCTGTCTGATGTGGGGTTAGTGAAGATCTTTTATCATTCTGTAGGCTGTTGTTTTGTCTTGTTGACCATGTCTTTTGCTTTACAGAAGCTTTTCAGTTTCAGGAGGTCCCATTTATTAATTGTTTCTCTCAGTGTCTGTGCTGCTGGGGTTCTATTTAGGAAGTGGTTCCCTGTGCCAGTGCGTTCAAGTGTACTTCCCACTTTCTCTTCTGTAAGGTTCAGTGTGGCTGGCTTTATGTTGAGGTCTTTGATCCATTTGGACTTGAGTTTTCTGCATGGTGATAGATATGGGTCTATTTTCATTCTTCTACATGTTGATATCCAGTTATGCCAGCACCACTTGTTGAATATGCTTTCTTTTTTCCATTTGATATTTTTTGCTTCTTTATCAAATATCAGGTGTTCAAAGGTGTGTAGATTGATATCCGGGTCTTCTATTCAGTTCCATTGGTCCTCCTGTCTGTTCTTATGCCAGTACCAGGCTGTTTTCAGTACTGTAGCTCTGTCGTATAGTTTGAAGTCAGGGATTGTGATGCCTCCAGAGGTTCTTTTGTTGCCCAGGATTGTTTTGGCTATCCTGGGTTTTTTGCTTTTCCAAATGAAGTTGAATACCGTTCTTTCAAGGTCTTTGAAGAATTTTGTTGGGATTTTGATAGGCATAATCACATACATTTTTACAGAGGTATAATTTGCATGTTGTGAGAATGTACAGAGTGTATTTCAGGGTACCATTGGTAAGTGTTGACAGTGTGTATGTCTAGGCTCTATCCTGATGGGAAACATATCCATGGCCCAGAGCATGTGTCCATGTTCCTTCCTAGTCATCCCCCTGTCTACCACATGGACAATTGTCATTTGAGTCCCTTCAGGTCTCTTGTCTATTCTTGAATCCTGGTGGAAACTCATGGGATTACATTCATTTCACTTCTTGCCATCACCAGCCGCAGTAAGCTGGGTAAGCTGTCTCCTGCATATGTGACTGTGATTACGGAGAGCACCACAACTTTAATATAGGTTTTCACCAGCGTACCCAAGATACCAAACTTCCCATCACCACAAAGATCTCTTGTTTTGCCATTTAACAGATCTCTGGCACTTCGCCTCCCTCCCCTACAATCTTCCGTGCTTCCCCAGTTCCAAACACTCTGTAGCTGGAAACCCGGAATGCAAGTTTTGCTGTGGTGTCCTTCGCATAGCATAAAGGACTGGGAGTCTGCACGTTTTTCCTGTCTGTCGAGGGCTCATTCCTTTCCTCGAAGGGCAGTTTGTTTATGGGTGGGCTAGTTCATTCAGGCATGCACCAACTGAAGGAACTAGACTCCGTCTGCCTTGGAACAAGCTGAGGGGCAGGAGGTGAGGGACAAGGTCAGCCATTAACATCTGTGTTCAGTATTTTCTTGCAGTTTTATTCTCTGGAAGAACTATCCAAATGTCAAGTTTCAGAGTCGTATTGAAATTGAATGTTTAGGGTGTTGTTGTTGTTTTAACTGTAAATCTGCTGCCCTGTGTTAGATCCCAGCAACAAGAGTGACTCAGATCCACAGCAGAACTTGACACTGTCCTGGCTGAACGTATGCCATTCTGACAGATGGGCTTTCATTCACTTGGACTTCGTGGATGGTCACACATCCCAACACCTCTTCTTGAGCGTGTTTCTGTATGATGTGAATGACTCTTCTCATGTCTCCGGGATAGTTTTCAGTTGAACTATTTACTTCTCAAGGTTCACCTGTGGAAAGTTTATATGTAATAGTGCTACTTGTCCCTATTACATATAATAGTACATATAATAGTCCCTAATAGTGCTAGTGATCTGCAGATACTTCCCCAAAATCAATCACGTGTTCAATGAGCAGTTCTACATAGGCTTTTGAGCAGTATTCCTTTTCAATTTTGATGAATTCTACTGAGACAATTTCTTCTTTTATAAATGTTTTTTTAGTATGAACTCTATCCATCCCTATGTACCAAAAAAACCTTTCTAGTATTTCTTTTCTAAAATATCTACTTGTTGTATTGCATTTTGATTCACAGTCCATCTGCTCATTCATCTGCAGGTAATTTTATAAGTTGCTGGAATTAGGTCAACATTGTCTCCATCTCTGTTTCGGTGTGTGCGTGCGTGCGTGCGTGCGTGTGTGTGTGTGTGTGTGTGCGTGCCTGTGTCCCTCTGTCTCTCTCTCTCTCTGCCTTCCATTCCTGTTGTTCAAACACCTTACATTAGAGTCTTTTCTTCGAACTGGGATTTGTCTGGCATGCACGTGTACAGGTCTCATGACGCTGTCGGTCTCTGTGAGCTCACGTGCTCATCAGCCCTGGAAAACACTGCTGTCTTGGGGTCTTCCAGCACCTCAGGCTCTTACAACCTTCCTGCATCTACCTCATAGGTCCGTAAGCCTTGAGGGGGATGTGATAAAGACACCCCATTAAGGGGACCCCAGCCCAAAAGCTGTTTGCAATTGATAACTTTTGAGAGGGAGACCATCAGTTTTCTTGAACTGAGTGGCACTAGGTGTACCAACCACACAAGTGCAGGCCTCAAGACCAGGAGCAATTGGCCAACACAAAATGAATTCCATGGTTTTGTCATTTGTTGTTATTGTTGTTTGTTGTGTGCTGTGCCTTTTGTTGTTGTTGTTGTTGTTTTGGTTTGAGGTTGGAGGTTTTGTTCCATCATGTTTGCTTGTGTTTTAAGCAAAAGACAGAACATGGAGGTGGATGGAAGGATGCTAATAAATGAGGGAAGGGAAAATATGACCAAAATAAATTATATGAAACAGTTTTTTAATAAATTAAAAAGCAGGTCATTTCTTCCTGATCAATTTCCTTTTTATCTTTGTGAATTAAGTTAAGTGTACAAGTTCTGTCTCCATTTTCTATGATGCTCCATGCCCTTCCTTCCCCTCATTGACAGATTCCATCATCGGCTCTAGAGCAGGGCTTCATCCCAGGAGGAGTTATTTCTCTTACATATTTCTTCTTTGTCAGTATCATTCCCATTTATTCTGGAAGTGGTGCTTTCCCACAGAAACTTTAGAAGTGTTTCTTTATGTATAAAGACTCACTGAGTTTTTGGTACAAATAAACGTTCTGGTCAATACACAGGGAAGTAGCAAGCTCCCTGCCTTAAATCTTCCAGCCCGTGAACATGGTACCTCTCAGTATTTATCTGGGATTTCTTTGATTTCTCATCAATAATATTTTATTAGCATATTTAACCACTTAGCTGGTGTGTGCGCATGTGCCATGGTGTCGGCGTGGAGGCCCCAGGACAGCTTGAGGGAGCTGGTTCTCTCTTCCACCAGATGGGCCCGGGATAGCAAACCTAAGGCTTGGGGCAGAGTGCGGCTCCATCTGCTGAGTCTTCTTTCCACGCCTCACCAGACAAGTTCTAACATGCAGCATATGGACGCTGTATGTCTCGTCACTTCTCTTGGTACGCGTGGCACGTGTCTTTCATCCACATGTTGGTGACTAGTAACCAGGACTATGTGTGGGACTTCTGTAGCGCTTGCTGAGCTCACTCGTGATAGAAACGGTGAGGGTAAATGCTGTGATGGTTTTCCACACAGACAATCACAGCAATTGCAGTACAGACCCTTCTACTTGGTCACTGCTGATCTGTGCCTTTTGTTCTTTTTGGTGCCTGTATGGAGTGGGCAGAATTCCCCTACAGCGTTGAGTGGGAGTCATGAGAGCAGAGATCCCTATTTGGAGCAAGACTGAAGTAGGGAGGGGCACATCTAGGCACTTTCAGCTCTGATGATAGTAGAAGGGTTTTACACATATTCCACAGCACTGATAAATATCCATCTATTTCTAACTTACTCAAAGGGTTTGTAGTGCTGAATGACACTGGATTTTTGCTGTATCAATGCCAACTCTACAGCAGTTAGCATGATTGGATGGTGTCTGTTTTTTGTCTTAATAGTCTGGTGGGGAACTTTGATTTTCAAATTCTGAGCTTTCCTTGAATAACATCTTGCAACCACCCTTCTACTCTCTGTCTTTTGACTTGTGTGTGTTAAGTCCACACACATTGACATACTAAACCCCCTCATGTCATCATCCTATCATACATGTTTCCTGTTGTTTGTTCTGGTCTTCTGTATGCTGTGTCTCTTTTCTTGACCACATAGGAGGTGCTGAGACACGTCTTCAGCAATCTACCCTGATTTAGCCCTACTGTTTGGAGTGTATCTCTTGGCTGTTTTGTGATGCTACTCTCTGTGTTAGAGTATGTATGCTTCAGTCTTTCTTCTGTGGTGCCTCTGTTTCACCTTTGTGCATAAGGAAACCTCACCTCCATTAAGGTTCCTTTCTCCTGGTCTCTGAGATGTGAATGTGCAGCAACGTGTCTGGAAAACACTGTTGCTCTTGAAACACATCCTGTCATCTACAAAGCTGAAGCTGTAGATTCACACAACTGAGTCCCAAACAAACACATCCCACTAAGTTTTAAGTATTTGGGGCTGGCTTCACAGCTATCCTAGGATGCACGTGGTCCATAGGCCACAAGTTGGACAAATCAGACACAGCTTTAGGATGTATTAAAATATTAAGCAGTACAGATATCAGGCAGTCTTAGTATATTTGTTTTAACCATGAAATCTGATATTTCAGAAACTCTAGGAAAAGCTCAGCTGACCATAAGCCCGTGTGATTCTTCTCTCCCGCTGTCCCCTCTTCCTTCCTCGTTACCCAAGCTCATTGTTTTAACATTGCTAATTCTCTGAAGAACTACCATCGGCAAGTCTTTGGCAGTGCTATTAACACCAAATCCTGCCAGCTTTCCTGTCTCTGGAAAGTGTTGTTTCCCCATTACTGCCAAAAGATGGTCTTCCTGTACACCAGACTCCAGAGCAGCAGTGCTCCTCTTCCAGAAATGCAGACTCCAGAGCAGCAGTGCTCCTCCTCCAGAAATGCAGACTCCAGAGCAGCAGTGCTCCTCCTCCAGAAATGCAGACTCCAGAGC